>PVKE010008360.1:0-47921 GCA_004027555.1 Craseonycteris thonglongyai | reverse complement strand
AGACCTTCCATTTATCGTATCAATGTACGATATATTACGGTATGTTCGAAAAATGTCATTCATTAAAAATTTAATTAAAAAAAGAACTGGTGTTGCCTCGGAAGTGGGGGGTAGTCTTATACAGCGAATATAGGCCTAAACCTATGTTTTAACTGTAAAATTAGGGGGTCGTCTTATACGCCCGGTCGTCTTATACGCCAGAAAATACTGTATTTTAATTGCATTAGAATGAATTTGCATTTTAAACTAAGTATTATAGCAGAATAAGTTGTACCTTTTTCCTTGATAATTATAGGGGGGAAAAAAACAAAAAACTCCTAAATCATGTGGAGAAAATGATTTTCTAAAGCTCCAGATTTCTCTTAAGACATAGAAATAAACATTCCCCCATCTCTGGAAAGCCAACATCTGTGGATTTTTCTATAAGAGATCTCAGTTAACTAAATATTTGGACAGTTGAAATTGTGGACAGGATGTACAATTTACTTTTTTGTGTTGTCATATCCTACAGCCATCTGGAGTTTCAAATGTGGGGTCTGATATTTTAAAAGAATTGTTTATTAGGGGTTCAACTGACCTTGTTTTCAAAATCTTATTTGGAATAACCCTTGCTCCAGCCAGTTTATTTGAGGGGAGGGAGGATTGAGAGAGAAATAATCCTGAAAGGAAGGCAAGTCATTTTTACCTATATCAGAAGATTTGAAGGTGAGTGGTTTAGAAGTGGTCCTGGAAACCTGACTGCTGAAATGGTTCCTTGCTATCTCATGATAATGTTTCCACATTCTAGTTCCTTATTGAGGTTAGAAGAAACATTGACTGGAGAGCTTCTTCCTGTATGTTACCTTCCTTTTGCCCATTCTCTAAGCTTGTGGCCTGCATTTGACACATTTTGCTTCAAATCTAGTAGTTATGTATTTCTTGGTTTCCAAAGATTTTAAAACATGCACCTTTTTCTTGATAATAAAGATATTAAGTACTACTCTTTTATTAAATTATAGTCTTCAAAGTAGTTTTTGTGGCCTTTAGAGAATTCTCCAACATTAAGGAAAGTCAACCCAAACTGAACTGAGAACTCATTAACCCTCTTAGTGCTACCTTCTGCCAGTGGTACTAGTGAGAAATGTGAAGGGTAATTTAATAAAATGTATTACCCCAGGAATAAAAATGTTACGAAGTTATTGTTTTAGATATCCATATGCATTTTTTTTTAGTTTTATATAAATTGAATTAGTTAATAGTAACACTATTCTTTTACATAGTCTGAAAAAGAAATGTGATTATTTCAGTCACACATCATACAAGAAAAAATATAATAAGTTCTAGCGCTTTTAACTATGGTCTATGTATGAGCCGATACATCGGCCCGCCGCACTTTTCGTCCAAGATGCAAAAGTCGATATATCAGCCTGTCGCACTAAAAGGGTTAAAGAAATGGCACAGTCTTTTGTGTAACTCAAGCTTGCTTCTTTCATTATTTAAACAAACAAACAAAAACAATGAAAAGTGAATGAGAATACTCAAAAAAATTAAGAATAAATGATAATAAAAGATGGTTTTAAAAGGATAAAAAGGTGACTAAGACTCAAATAGCATATACTGCTTTGAAAATATTAAAATGTCAGCAGTTTGAGAATCATCTGCTTTTAGCAGAGGGAAAGTTGAGCTTAAAATTCTTAAATAGAAAGGATTTGGAACTTTGAAAGTAGGATAGAGTAGGGTAATCAGCTTTAAAATATGGGATACAAAAGACGTAAAATTAAAAGAGAACTAAAAGCATTCAAGAGTAGATTAAGACCAAAAGGTGGCCAGGATGTTAATTATATCATGGTCATAACTTCTGTTTTCTCATCTTGCTGAATAAGGATCCACCTAATCTCAATTAATGCCTGTATTAATAAGATTCTTGGGGGGGCGGGACGATGGGGGTGAATATTCTCAGAATTGATCACATGATTTGATCTATATATTTTTAAACTACAATGACTACAGTGATAATCTTATAGCATAAAGAAATGACTTAATAATTTTAATTTTGCTGCATTTAAAGATATGACAACATTAACAGCAAAGATAAATAAGATATTTTTTTATCATAGTAATATATGAACCACCATCATTCTGGTCATAAAGGGGACTTCCTATTTTCTTGGAGGAAGGGAGAATGGGTTATAATGTAAGAGTTTTCATTCAGTAAGATACTTGGCAGTAGGAGGGCATTAGACTAAGTTTTATATTATTAAGTATGTAATTTTTTTCTTAGGTTAATTGGACTCCTGAGATTAACAAAGAACACCTGCTACAGGGTTTGCTTCCTGATGTACAAGTACCAACATCTGTAAAAGATATGCGCTATTGCCAGGTTTCATTTCAAGATGATCATGTGTCTTTGGAAAGTGCATTTACAGTAAGGTTTGTGGGCATATTATATTTGAAGGTGTTTAAAAATTCAGTGCATAGCAACAAAAGCACTTTTCTCAAAAGCATACATGTAAACGTTGTTTATAATATAGAAAATATCAAGTTTCTTTGAAATATGATAGGTTGTCTTTGGAATAAAGCTTTACTGGAGATAAAGACTAGTGCTTAATATCACTATACCCTGTGCTTAATTGGCCCCCTAGTATCTGTAAGAACTAGAACTTTTATTAAAGGAAAGTCCTCCTAGTGCAAACAACAGAGAAAACACCTGCAGAGTGACACTGACATGAAAAATATAAAATATACAGTGTGATCAGTCAGTGTATTGTTCTGAAGGAAAAATCCTGTCATTGCTTGGTGTTGATTTTCAAAGCTGAGTCCACCTAGAACTAATATACAGAATTGATATTACAAAAAAAGGGGAAGACAGGTAAATATATTTAAAAACCTGTCTTTTACCCAGGCCTGTTGATTCCTTGGCCGATTCCAATACCTTTCACTTAAATTCCTCTACCCGTTTCCATACTATTCCCAACATTTAGAATGGCTCCATGTCACAGATAAAATTTTCAAATGTACTACTCTCCAACCATAGCCAGATCTCTTGATGAGTTATTCTTACCCGCCTTTTCTTTCTCAGTGCTCTCTTGTCATAATTTATTTTTAATTCAGCATAAATACTATAATTTAACACTTCGGTAATATTTTTTTGACAGTATTTTCTGCCATCTTTATAAGCTATCTTTTGTCTATTTCCTTTGTTAATAGTGATATTCTGTAAATTGAGTTATTTGGAAGGGTATTGCAGCTTTTACATTTTAGAAAATTATATATATATATATATATATATATACACATACATACATACATACATACATGAGGGCTGTCAAGAAAGTATTCAGCCATGTAACATGAGAAATAAAGACATATGACTGAATTTTTTCCAGACAGTCGTTGTGTACTTACGCATATATACAAATACAAGGGCTGTCCAGAAAAAATCCAGGCATTGTCAATATAACAAGAATGATTTGCAGCTGAATACTGTTCAGACAACCCTGATATGTATGTGTGTGTGTGTATCTTTAGTATATTGAAACTACTTTCTTAGAATAAATGATATAACTAAAACCTTTTAACTTCAGACCCATGCCTGATGAACCTAAACATCTAAAGTGTGAGTTAAGAGGAGAAAAAACAATACAGATGGGCCAAGAGCTCCAAGGAGAAGTAGGTTAGTATGGCCTACTCTTTTTTTCTTTACAATACTGATATATGTCCTGACATTCATGTTTTGGCATACATAATCTGAAAGAAAAGCTTTGGGTTTATATACAGTTATTGGTTTGAAATCATTGTCACAAAAGATTAAACTATTTTCACTATCTTTGATTAAACTGACATATCTGAAATTAGTTTGGCAAAAATAGTTTGTTAGAAAAATGTTTGTTTGTGTCAGAATTAATAACTTATTAAAAGTGTAAAATAAATATATCAGTGAATTCATATGTATTCCATATTTTTCATATATATAGATTATTACATACTAAATTATTGTCAAATTTTTCTGGTAAAAGGATTAACATCAGCATCATGATAAATATATAATTATAAAGTTACTTATATAGATTCTTGATATTGTAGTGATTATAAAAGAAGTATTATTTTACAAAATACATAAGAGAACAAAGTTATAGCAAGTTTCTACGCATAATTTTATTGAAGTGCATAAGTGTATTTATAGATATTTATATATTTTATTTAAAAAGTAACACTTTAAAGTTAAACTTTCCTTTTAGTCATAATAGTTACAGATCAGTATGGAAATCAGATTCAAGCATTTACACCAAGTTCTTTATCTGCCTTGGAAATTGCTGGAAATGGACTTGATAACTCACAGTTGAAAACTACTTTTCAGGTATGACTGCTTTTGATAACAGTTGGCTTATGCCATTGGTTTACATATAATAAAATATTGGGAAAACTAAAATAACTGGAAAAACTTTGATTTCAGTGTTTACAAGGAAAAATCATAAACAGCATTACAGAAATGTTTTATAATGAAAAATTTTGAACATATAAAAAAATAGAATAAATAGTAAAATTCCCAGGATCCCAACACTCAGCTTCAACAGTTATCACATTTCTCTTTACCATATTATTTTTGAAGAAAATTCCATACATCACATCATTTTATCTATAAATACTTTGTATAAAGGAAGTTTTTCAAGCAGCTATTTAAATAAAATTTCTTAGTGCTTACCCCCTGTGTTAAAGAATTATGAACATTTGCAGCTGTGTAGTTGAGATTAGCTTGAAAAATAGGAACTGAGGTTTAACACAAGCAAACAAACAATGATGTATTCTGCCTGAAGAGATCAGAGACAGCCTTCGGGAAAAGGTGTTGGAGTTGGGCCTTCAAGGGACATGCGAAACCAGAGTAGGTGAAAAAGGAGGAATTCTAAGGCAAAAGTGAAATTGAATTCATTTAGAGCATTTAACGCTTTTTAAAACTTCTTCCTTTTCGAGCCTTCATTATAGTTTTTACCTGATAGAATAATTATAAGAATACCCTACTTGTTGACCTTCCAAACTAGAGTTTCTGTGTCCACTAATCTGTTATGCTATTATTTTCTTAGTTTTCAGAATATCACTTTCACTGTGCCTTAGCACTCTAGAAGAACTTTTGATGCTGTTTTGTTTACTGTACAAAGATAAGGTTTGCTCTTTGACTTTCAGGCTTTTCTATCCCTACATGCAGGTGAAATAAGAAAACTGCTCCTATTGCTATGCGTAAGCAGTCTGCTTCCTATCACTTTATATATGACTCCCATCCTCTTTCACTAATTGCTTCTAAATTGTAGCCTATCTTCCTAAATTTTTAGTTTTCCTCTATTAAATACCTATCAGCATATAAACATATTAATATTTCTCATCTTAAAAAACATACCACTGCCCCCCCAAAAAAACACACACCAAAACTTCTTTTGTCTATGAATCCCTGTCCATCAACTCTTTGCCTTTATTTTGTTTTGTTTTTGTTTTTGTTTTTGAACTGAACTGGAGGCTGCACCGCATTTGGGAAGCACACCCCGGTTCAGCATATGGGTCCGCACAGGCCGGGGCCGGGATTTGATCCTCAGTCCACAGGGCTTCAAAGTGAGCGCTTAACCCACTGAGCCATCCTGGCTTCCCCCTCTTTGCCTTCTTATAGTATAACTTCTTGGAAGAGGCTATAATTCCATATACTCTGCTTTCCTATCCTTTTCTGTCATTCCGCCCCACCCAATATTTTTGTGTACAGTTCTACCTGACCAAATTCATTGTCAATTTGAAGTTCTCATCATATGCCACCTGTCAGAACTGACAGCATTTTATATTATCAATTTAAATTCTATCACCTTACTGTGGCCCAGAATACCCTGTAGTATTCCACTAGAGCATAATCTCACACCTTTCTCTTCCCATAGCTCAGTATTCTAAAGCCTAGTAGACTTTCTTACTTCCTACTGTCATTTTACAACTGAGATATACTATCTTGAATCATTTTTCTTTTTTTTTTAAGATTTATTTTATTGTTTTTGACAGAAACAGAGAGAGGCAGAGAGAAGGGGGAGGGTACAGTGCAGTCTCCATAGTTGTACGTCATCAGTTTTTAACATGGTTTTGTTCCACACGGTGGGTAAAGGCCGCACTGGGCAGGAACTGGACTGGAGACCTCCTGCATGGGAGGCATGCCCCCTCGAGCCAGAGGCCAAATCGGGGGGCAACAACCAAACAGGGGGCCTCTCCCGCATGAGAAGCACACCCCAATTTAGCATATGGATCTGCACGGTCCAGGGCTGGGATTTGATCCTCAGTTCCCAGGGCTGCAAAGCAAGCGCTTAACCTGCTAAGCCATCTCGCTTCCCTTGAATCATTTTTCAACCAAACAGTGAGTCTACCCCCCAGTCTCTGCTAACAGAAAACAGTCTTCCTTTTTTAATACATAAAAAGTAGTTTTAATATTGTTACTTAAAATAATTTCTGCATCTATATGAAATATACTATAATTCTGAAGTACTTTCCATTGATAATGTCAACATTAGATCTTAGAAAGTGACTTTCAGAATTTTATATTTAATTTGATTTGTACTTAACTACAATTTGCAAAGACCTGCAAATTTCATTTTCAAGATTTGAAGTAAAACCAGAATAACTTCCAGTGTGACATAAATAAAAATTCAGTTTGACTTTTACTCTCTCAGTTTGGATACCTTTTATTCCTTTTTCTTGCCTGATTTTGATCTTTTATATAGAAAATTCTAAAGACTCAACCAGAAAACTATTAGAAACAATAAACCAATACAGTAAAGTTGCAGGATACAAAATCAATGTACAAAAATCAATTGCATTTTTATATGCCGACAATGAAACTTCAGGAAAATACATGAAAAAATCAATACCTTTTGCAATCACAAAAAAATAAAATAAAATACCTACAAATAAACCTAACTAAGAATGTGAAGAACGTATGCACTGAAAGCTATAAGACACTCTTAAAAGAAATTGAAGAAGACACAAAGAAATGGAAAGATATTCTATGCTCATGGATTGGAAGAATCATCATAATTAAAATGGCCATATTACCCAAACAAAATACAGATTTAATGCATTTCCCATCAAAATTCCACATTCTTTCAAGAAGTAAATTTTAAAAATCATCATATTTGTATGGAATTACAAAAGACCCTGAATTGTCAAAGCAATTCTACAAATAAAGAATAAAGCTGGAGGCATCACTTTCCCTGATTTCAATCTATACTACAAAGCCTCAATAATCAAAACACCTTGATATTGACAGGAAAACAGACACCCAAACCAATGGAACATAATTGAAAACCCAGCAATAAACCCACAAATATATGGTCAGATAATTTTTGACAAAGAGCAAAAAAATATACAGTTGGGAAAAGAAACGCTCTTCAGTAAATGGTTCTGGGAAAATTGGAAAACCACATGCAAAAGAATGAATCTTACTGAGGACTGTCACCATATACCAAAATTAACTCAAAATAATCAAAGACCTCCACATAACACCTGAAACAATAAACTGCATAGAAGAAAATATTAGTTCCGAACTTATAGACCTTGGACTTAATGAACCTGACCTCTAAGGCCAGGGAAGTTAAAGCAAAAATAAGTGAATGAGACTGTGTCAGACTAAAAAGCTTCTGTACAGCAAAGGAAACTATCAACAAAGCAGAGAGACAACCAAATGAATGGGAAAAAATATTTGCAAACAATGCCTCTGACAAGAATCTTATTTAAAATATATAAAGAACTCATACAAATTCAACAACAAAACAATCCAATTTAAAAAGGGGTAGAGGACCTAAACAGACACCTCACTCATGATGACATTCATACGGCCAAATAGACACATGAAAAACATGCTTACCATATTTTCCGGTGTATAAGACGACCGGAATATAGGCCTAAACCTATGTTTTAACTGTAAAATTAGGGGGTCCGGTCGTCTTATATGCCGGAAAATATGGTAACTTAATTAGTTATTAAAGAAATGCAAACAACCAAAGTGCCCTTTGATAGATGACTGGATAAAAAAGCTGTGGTACATATATAAAATGGAATGAATATACTCAGCTATAAGAAAAGATTAAATACTGCCATTTGCAACAACATGGATGGAACTTGAGATAATCATGCTAAGCGAAATAAGCAAGACTGAAAACACTAAGACCCATATGAGTTCACACATATGAAGAAAGCAACAAAGAAGCAAAACCGAGGATGCCAGGATAGTTCAGTTTGTTAAGCACTCGTTTTGCAGCTCCAGAGTCCTAGGGGATCAAATCCTGGCCTGTGCAGACCCATATGCTGAAGGGATGTGCTTCTCATGTGGAAGGCCCCCAGTTCAGTTCTCACTGGGGCAAGTTTCCCATGTGTGAGGCCTCTGGTTTGGCTCCCACCCCAGGTGTACTTCCCATGTAGAAGACCCCCAGCAGGAGTGTGCTCCCCGTGTGGGTGGCCCCTGGTCTGGTTCCTACCCTGCACAGCCCTGAGTCCCTGGCCATTTCCTGCTGCACAGCTTCGCTCCCACCTGTGGAGTGAAACTATATTGAAAACTAATGATGTACAACTATGAAGACTGTTCTGGTCCCTCCCACTTCTCTCTGCCTCTCTCTGTCTCTCTGTCAAAAACAAGAAGGGAAAAAAAAGAAACAAAACCTCATGGACAAGGAAATGCAAATCAAAACCACACTGAGATACTGCCTCACACCTGTTAGAATGTCTATTATTGACAAGACAAGGAACAACTGCTAGAGAGGCTATGGAGAAAAAGGAACCCTCATACACTGCTGGTGGGAACGCAAATCGTTACAACCACTATGGAAGACTGGAGATTCCTCAAAAAATTAGGAATGGAATTGCCATATGACCCAACAATTCCTCTTCTGGGTATCTACGCCCAAAACTTGAAAACCTCAATTTGCAAAGATATATGTACCCCAATATTTATCACAGCGCTGTTCACGGTGGCCAAGTCATAGAAACAACCAAAGTGCTCTTTGATAGATGACTGGATAAAGAAGTTGTGGTACATATTTGGACAATGGAATACTGTATTAACTCAGCAATAAGAGAAGATGAAATAACTCCCATTTGAGACAAAATGGATGGATCTTAAGATCATCATGCTAAGCAAAATAAGCCAGACACAAAAAACAAGAGCCATATGACTTCACTCATACGTGGAATATAATACTGAGAGCAACAAAGAAACAAAAACTTATGAGCGCAGTTAATAGTTTAGTGATTACCTGAGGGGAAGGGAGATGGGCATGGGAGAAGAGGGAAGGGGAGCCAAATATATGGGGATGGAAGGAGTACTGACTCTGGGTGGTAATCACAAAATGAAACATACGGACAAGGAACTATTGATTTGTACACCTGGAACCTATGTAATTTTTCTAACCAATGTCATCCCAATAAATTTAACAATAAAAAATAAATTTAAAAAAATCACCTCTTCGAAAGGGCTTTTGATGTTTCACTATTAAATATGAAATTCTAGGTTAAATTTTTACATATTTTGAATTTACAACATGTTTTGCTAATGAATATTTAATTTGTTTTTCAAATACTAAAATATTCTGTGTGCTTATTGGGATTTTGGGGAGATTAATTTTGATTATTTTGCAGTAATCTTTTTACAGAAAATGTTTTGCATACAGTTGTTTCAGAACATAAAACATGAAATTTTAACTCAGATTTTTAAAATTTGAATGACGTGATTTGTATTTAGTGGAAATTCTAGATGAAATCATTAAGGATTATTATTAAAATGCAAAGACTACAGTGCTCATGGCAGTATGAAATTAGTTTATATCATTCAATCACATTGCAAAAACTACAGACTAGTTTTATTGATTCCCATTAATATGATATGTTAGGCATTCTAAGTACCAGAAATTAAGCAGTGACATATCAAAACCCCTACTTTCTTAGAGATCACCTTGTAATTTGGAGAGCATGCATTAGGTAAGATATGAGTGATAAGAAAAATAAAGTGTGGTAGGGGAATAGAATACCATTAAAAACAGGTGTTCAGAGATGACCCCTTTGAATAAGATATCCTATGTGCAAACAAACACCTGAAGAAAAAACAATGGAGCTGTCTGGTAAAGAGTGTTGCACACAGAAGGAAAGAGCAAGTAAAAGTAAAGGGTATTGGGCAGGCACTTGCTTGGCTATGCAGAGAACAGAATGGAGAATAGTGTAAGTATAAATAAGAGGGAAATTAGGAAAAGATAAGGTAAAAGGACATAGCCAGACTCTTTGGATCTCTCCCTTACAAAAAAATTCTGTTCCTCCTCTCAAGGAAATGAAATTCATGGAATGCCAGTATGGACATGTGTGCAAATAACTTGCCATTGTTTTACCCAGAAACACAGCTCCCTATCTTTTCTCAATATCATTTTTTTATTTTTTTAACCTCTCTGTCTTAACTCAATGTACTTTTCCTCTCTAGGAGAATACACAAAGTATAAGTGTAAGAGGCATCAGATTTATACCAGGTTCTCCTGAATATAAGGATCTTTGTTTTACTTGGCGTGAGTTTTCTGACATTATTCGAGTGCAGCTGATTTCTGGACCACCAGCCAAAATACTTCTTATAGACTGGCCAGAATTAAAGGAGGTAAGTATCTTTCTACTTAGAAAGAATTTAATATTACATGGCTTATTACTTTCAGCTTGTCAGTGGATCAAAGTATTATAAATACATTTTGTTGAAGTAACAACCAATTATAGTGACAGTGCATAACAGATCAAAGTAATATAGTTCTTAATACTTCATTGTTTAACTCACTACTGTCCTTGTTAAAAAATAGTATAATTTAAATTCTAAAAACATTATAAAAAATTTTCATATATGCATGAAAATAAAGATAGTTTAATGAAACCTCAGTGTCAGCAGTTACTGACTTGCCAATTTTGCTTCATTGTCCTCTTACTGACTTAAAAAAAATGTTTTTGCTAGAGTTTTAAAAATTATATTAAACATCAAGTCATTATACCCATAAAAATTATATGGCTACATAGGGAAGTAGTTAAATCTTAAATAATTAATTTAGCAAATGTCTGTCAAGTCTGTTATCTTTCACTAAATTTTTAGTATTCTAATTTTGAAATGTTCAGATTCTGCTATTTAGTTATGGTGTAGCAGATGGGGCTTTGCCTGTTGGTGTAATAGTTTACATTTTTTCTGAAGGAAACTGAACTAACAAGATCATGGCAGTAAACAAAATTATAGTACTAAAGGAGCAGATCATGTAAGAAAACTGTTATGCCGGTGCCCTAGTTTGAGATCGTTCTTTTTGATTTGTCAATTAAAAAAAAAAAGCAGATAAACTAGTGTATGACAGTGTGCCTTAACCTTTTTTTTTTTGTAATTGTGTGTTGACTGAGGAGTTTCACTGAAAAGCTGTGCATTTGTTTTTATCTTGAAGCTCTTACACATATTTTAATAAATTCTTTGTGTCTAATGTTAATGAAGAATTTTAGTTAACTGTATTATGAAATAATTATGTACCTTTGAGGTGGAAGAGAATCTTTGATGTATTCATTTTTTTGTATGATTTTGTATGTGGGAGGGGTTATGAAATAATTGTGTACCTTTGAGGTGGAAACAAGTCTTTGACATACTCATTATTATATGATTTTGTGTGTGGGAAGGGTAATATCAAAAATAGTGACAGCTTGCTAACTCAAAACTTTATTACAAGATTTAGTTACAAATACTATAGAAATCCAGAAGCTTTTTTTTTTTTTTTTTAAGATTTATTTTATTGTTTTTGACAAGAGACAGAGAGAAGGGGGAGGGCCCAGAGCAGTCTCCATTGTTATACATCAGTTTTTCAACATAGTTTCATTCTACACAGGTGAGTGGGGACCTCACAGGGTGGGAACTGGACTGGGGGGCCTCTTGCATGGGAGGCATGCCCCCTCAAGCCAGGGGCCCAACTGAGGGGCAAGAACCATACTAGGGGGCCCCCCACATGGGAAGCATACCCCAGTTCAGCATACAGGTTTTCATGGGCCGGGGCCAGGATTCGATCCTGGGTCCTCAGGGCTGCAAAGCGAGCACTTAGCCCACTGAGCCATCCCAGCTTCCCCTAGAAGCTTCTCAAATAATAACTAAAGCTAATTTCTAATTCTGTTAAAGATATTATTACATTTGGATAGGGCTGAAAAAGTAATCATTGACTATCTGGTTTTCCTAGAAATTCCTAATTTAATTTTTGACCCACCTTCTCTCTATACAATATTAAGTAGAAAAGGGTAACTGATCAAATACCCAAGTATAATAAATAGAAAAGAATAACATAAATATATTTTTTAAATATACACATTTCCTCATTTAATCTACAAGAACATTATATTATCATCTTATTTTATAAATGGGGAATCTTGAAATTCCAAAATGTTAAATTACATTCCAGGACTAAAAGTGGCAGAGGGAAGATTTGTATTTATGAACATTTGATTTTGGGTATTTGCTTTTTATGCACTATTTTCCAGAAAACTTTATGAATAACATTTTTGCAACAAGTTGCTTACTAAAGGATATCCTTTAAAAGTAGTTACTGTTTGATAGGTAGACAATTACATGATTTAGGAACAAAGTACCATGATGTGTTATATTTAAAAATTGTCAGCAATTATTAAAACTCTAGTTTTTTATAAACTTTAGTAGATGGAATATAGTCAACTATATTCATATAAGTTTTGGTAATCAAGCATTTTAACTAAATCAGTCTTAAGGATATATATATATATTTTTTTTTAAATAAAGTCCTAGCTATATACAACATTGATTTTTTTTCTCCCACTTTTAGCTACCTCCTAACATAATCTCGTTAATAATCTACCTTAGATAAAGTGGGGGATTAAAGAAGCAGAGGGAACGTTATTGGTGGGAGAAATGATAAATCAGCTTTCCTTTTTCACTATTTAGTTCTCTCCCATTTCCTTTTTTTAGTCTTCTAAAAATCTGACATGGAAGATTGGAACTTTATCAGGTTTCTTGTTTGGCAGTGCGTTTCCTTTACTATGTCTAGTATCAGTAGGACAACAGGCAAATTCCCAGAATTACACAGGTCTTTCATAAAGTAGAGAAAAAGCAAGAAGTGTTTAAAGTCAACAAAACGAGATTATCATTGGTTAGTCCTATTTGGCTAACAGCTAGAAAACTATGTAACTGCTTCATGTAGAATGGCAGAATGCTGAAAATTGACAGAGGAGTGAAACTATAGATAGCTAATGCTAAATCTGAGAACCTAAGATAAGCTTCTATTTCTTTTGAAGTCATTCTAATATATAACTTTTAGTAATATGTTAGAAGCCAGTAATGTCAAGTGCTATTTTCCATTTTATCAAATCATTAATCATTTTTATATGAAGATCATTTGTGACAATGTAATGACTTTCTAAAGTTTATTTTAATTGATAAAAGAAGCCATTTGTGAATAGAACAAATAACGTAAGTAATAATTTTTTAAGTATACACGTAGTAATTATATTGTTTGGCACATGTGTATTTGTGCTTCTTAAAATATTTATTTCTGTGTCAGTCCATTCCAGTGATTAATGGAAGGGAATTACAGAATCCTCTCATTGTTCAACTGTGTGATCAGTGGGATAATCCAGCATCCATACCACAGGTTAAAATAAGTCTAACAAAAACTAGCAGTTCATTAAAGGTAAGTTTTAAATGCCCTTAAATAATTTTCACTTACTTAAAATTTATGTTTTATTCTCATGATATTATTTTTAGGTGTCACATTTCTCTTTTATTAACAGTCTTACATAATGTTCATTTTTGCTTATTTTAAATCAACCTATAAACTTTTCATAATTATTTTGAGGAAGTATAGCCCATATCTTACGATCAGTGTAACAAGGAGCAACTTTCTAAATTATGACTGTTTGAGTGTTTTATATATTACTAATATTTTAATCTCAGATTAGGATAGATAACACTGATAAGGTATGAATAAAGGGCAAATATAATGACCTGAAGTATGGGTTAAGGAACATTACTGGGGAAATTTACAATCTGAGGGTAAGCAAAAAGAGTCATGTGAGTTTTCTGTTCTCTACTTACCTTATGGAGAGTTTCCAGGGTCTGGGCATAGCTGTTAGACCTACACTGGGTTTTGTTTTAGGGTGTGGAGTAAGTGAAGTATGGCCTTATATATTTGGGAACAAACATAGTGCTTGGATACCAGAAAGTTCAAAATTTGATCTTTTATACACGTATTGGGATATCCAGCTTCTGAGGATCTACTGGTGACTTTGGCTGCCTGGTGCAAAGTTGGAGACCATCCATTGAGGGGAAAGGAGAGAAGCTTCCAGTTCCCTTGCAAAGTTGCGTTTTGACAGAATCCCTCCTGTTGTTTGAAGGGAATTAATTTGTCCTAGCCACGTTGTTACCAGGAGACACAGAGAGTTCCTGAGATTAAATTCAGCCAGGCTTGAGTATCTTTCCACAAAAATTTTATAATTTTAGTGGATGAAAATAGTTGATAATATTTGTGTAAATACACAGTTCTCTTGAAATTAATCTAAGTTCATTGAGAATGCCAACAGGTATTTCCCAGGACCTGACAAGTTGATCTTAAAAGTCATATAGGATATTAAAGAGCCAAGAATGGTTTGTATCCACATACACTTATTTTCATATAAAGTAATCAGTGTCAGAGGTCTTAAACCTGTAAAAAAAAGGCTATAATATCGCTTTAATACAGTTTGAAATTGATTTGTTCCTCTGCCTTAGCAACAAGGATTCATTACCCAGATGGAAGAAATACTTTGAGAAGTATGGATTGAGAGACAGTATATCAGAGGATAAATGTGACAAGTACAAATATAGGACTTTATCATTTCACTTACTCCTCATTTTTCATTCTCCAGCTATTGCTTTTTTTGGTCTACATGTATCATAGTTATCTAGTCTTTAGGTTCCATTAAGCAGAAATAGGTATTAGGGTTTAGGAAAGAGTGTGATTTTCTGCTATTAAGTTTACAAATTCACTTTTGTTCTTAATGTTTGCTTCCAGGAAAATTAAACAGTGATTATTTTCTATCCCAAATAAGCGTAAGGTTCTAGTTTCTTGAGGAGCATCTGAAAAATGCTGAGAGACTTTTCTAACTAATGATTAGGAAATGTGGCTACTGATTCTTAATATCACTTAAAATAAAATTGTGGTTATCACTTCAAAGGTAGTATTGCAACAAGGATTTAAGGAGCACATTTGAGTAAACATAAAGATGAAGTAACAGTAAACATAGTATTATGTTGTATAATATTATGATGCCTTGGAATATACTTTCATTGTTTGTGTAGCCAAACTTCACCTGCTATATCAGTGTGATCAAAACAGTGAGCATTGAATGCTGCAACTTAATAACCAAAATAAATAATTTCTAGTTTCATTGCTCAAGATGAGTGACTATTATCCTTTGGATTATGTGATAACACATTACATTATTTCAAATAGTTGAAGTTAAAGATTTTAGAAATGTATGCAAATACAACTTTCTGACTAGTAATAGAAGAAAATAATTTGATCTCTAGGATTTTGTAATTAACCATTTTGGTTTTGTTTTTTTTTAGCTCACTCCTTCCAACCAACAGCATAAAACAGATGAAAGGGGCAGGGCTAATTTGGGAGTTTTCAGTGTTTATGCCCCTAGGTAAGAATTGAGAGTTTAATAATTATTAGTATTGAAGCAATTTGCTTTCTTATTGCTTGCTGAAGTTAGAATAATAAGCTAGCATTTTGTTTAGTGTTAGGCAGGAGATGGAATGAACGGAAGTAGAGAAGTTTCCTAAATTTTAAATATTGTATAAATTTTTAGAATTTTTAGATTATAAATAATGTAATTTGAACCTCACCCTCCTTTTTTTCTTGTTAGAGGAGAACATACTATGCAGGTTAAAGCCATCTATAACAAGACTACCATAGATGGACCCATAATTAAGTTAAGGATTCTTCCAGACCCTGAAAAACCCATTCGTCTCAATGTTAAATATGACAAAGATGCTTCCTTTTTAGCAGGGAGTACTTTCACTGGTGAGTAACTCAGTTTTACATATATTTGTAATGATGATTTGCCTGTTATATTAGTGGAATAAATTGTTTATCTTAGGTGTTTAGTATGATAGAAAATAAGCATGTAATAGCTTCCTTAATAGCAAAGAAAGTGTATGACTTAGCTATGTCTTCCCTCATCTCTATATCCTACATTTCTTTTCTTTTTTTTTAAATTTAATTTTAGTTTTTTGACAGAGAGAGAGAGAGAGAGATACAGAGACAGAGACAAAGAGAGAGCTGAACTGGGGGCACTCCCCAGTTCAGCATATGGGTCCGCACGGGCCGGGGCAGGGATTCGATCCTCTGTCCCCTGCGCTACAAAGTGAGCGCTTAACCTACTGAGCCATCCCGGCTTTCCCTACATTTCTTTAACCGTCAGGAATGAACTAAAAGTTCATATGTAAACTGATAGCCTAAGGTAATTCAGTTTGTGTTGATTCTTTCACTGAATTGTGAAATTCTTTAAAAGAAATATGAACTGCTAAATGGTGAGTGAGAACTGTAGAGGGCTCTACTAAATATATTGCCATATTAAATAAAGTAGAACCAGGATTGTTTAACTTAACTTGGATGGAAATACATCACATCTGAATTTATGAATAAAGGTATTTTAGAACAACAAACATTAAAAAATACCTGCTATATCCATGCACTATATTGTATTTCTAGTTCCACTAGTAAATATGACAGTTTTCAATGAGTTCAGTCTAATGCAGGAGACAGTAAACTGATTTCAGTGTTATGTGAATATGTACCAAGTCAATAAGAACTATTTGTTTTATACAAGTAGTTTTCTTGAATACTTCTGTTTTCTTGAAGGAATGAATCCTATATATAGACATAAGCAGTTGAAAGAAGCAGACCCAACAGTTTAGATTAAAAAATTAACAGATTTTAATAGTTACATGTGCACATAGCCTTTATACTCAGAGTTTTAGCTCTTTTCGGAGAGATGAGAACTATTTTCTGTGATTAAAAAATTGTAACAGATACCAAGTAAATGAATGTTATAGATAATAAACATAAGAATATTGTATATAGTAATAGATTAGCTACTGTATGTTATTGAAAATCATGAAAGAAAATAAACATTGTATTTTGGAATACATAAATCATAATGGATCTATGACCAGTTGCCCAAATTCTAGGTTGCTGAGAATCCACAGCCCTTTTGGGTCTTGCATGACTTATACCATGGCAGATTATGAAAATAAGACAAGGGGCTATTGATAGTGACGGTGTATGTATTGGATTTCTGGGGGAGATTTAGCACCAAAGTTGTATGTCATGATTAGTAAGGTTTACAAACAGATTTTGAGGAAATGCTGATTAAAAGAGTAATGAGCTATTTTCTTCATCAGAATTTTAACATTTAAACAAGTTGTATGCTTAAAGACATAAAGGCATATCTCATTTTGTTGAACTTTGCAGATACTGCATTTTTTACAAATTGAAAATTAGTAATAAGTCTTTTGGCACTATTTATCAATTAAGCTAATTAAAAGTATATAAGTATGGTTTTTTTAGACATAATGCAATTCACACTCAGTAGACTCCAGTATACTGTAAACATAGCTTTTATATGCACTGGGAAACCAAAAATATGTGTAATGACTCACTTTATTGTTAGAGGTCTGGAACTTAACTTGCATCATCTCCAAGGTATGCTGATACAATAAATCTTCACTTAACACTGTCAGTAAGTTAAGCAGTTTTAAGTGGACCAACATATAGCAACACCAGTTTTACTATAAGCTAATCAGTATACCAAGAGTTAAGTTCCTATGGCATCTTATCAATGTTGTAATAGATGATGTTGAATGAAACTATGTTATTTCAGGATCTGCTGTGCAATTCTTTAGCTAAATCTCTTAATCGAACTAGAAAGGAAATAGTTCTAATTCTTTAATGTTTACCATGACAGATTTTATGATTACTGTTATTTCTGAAGATGAAAGTATCATTAAAAATATTAATCCAGCACGTATTTCCATGAAAATGTGGAAGCTTTCTAACAATGGGAACCGACCACCAGCAAATGTGAGTCATGGAATGCATTTTAGAAGTTAAAAATAGCCCTTACATTTAACTTAAAATTAAATGTAATTTAAGTATCAGTGCAATGTGTATATTCTGGGGAGCTAGAAATTAACCCACTCCATCACTTGGAATTAAAAAAAAATACATCAGAGTATATTTCAAAATTAAGTGTTGGTAACTGTTGAAAAAGAGTGGCCTTTATTGTGATATTTCTAAAACTTTTTATGGATACTTTATACCAGGGTTGTTCAACCTCTGGCCTCTCTGGGCCACACCAGAAGAACCATCCTGGACCACACATAAAATTTGCCAACACTAACAATAGATGATGAGCTAAAAAAAAAACGCAAAAAAATCTCAATGTTTTAAGAGAGTTGACAAATTTGTGTTGGGCTGCACTCAAAGTCTCCCTGGGCTGAGTACAGTCCAGGGGTTGCAAGTTGGAGAGGTCTGCTTTATTTCTTTTTTTTTAAGATTTATTGTTTTGTCATAGAGAGAGGGAGAGAGAAGGGGGAAGAGCCAGAGCAGTCTCCATAGTTGTACATCATTAGTTTTTGACATAGTTTCGTTCCACACAGGTGGGCAAGGGAGGGGGTGGGAGGCGGGCAAGGCTGGAACCAGGCCTGGGGCCTCCCACATGGGAAGCACACCCCAGTTCAGCATATGGGTCTGCATAGGCCAGGGCCAAGACTAGATCCTCAAACCCCGGGGCTGCAACGTGAGTGCTTACACCCACTGAGCCATCTTGGCCTCCCCGACAGGCCTGCTTTATACAGTACTATAAAATTATCTTGTCTAAAGGACAGAGGCACAAGGCAAAAAAGCATTAAATTCCACTTAAGAGATAATACAGAAAATGAGATAAATATAAAAGTCACACATGATATTAAAATTTTTCTAGTAGCCACATTAAAATATAAAAAGAAATAAGTAAAATTATTTTAAATGTACCGTAGTTTTAACCTAATATGTTGGAAACTGCCTTTTTAATATGAACTCAATAATTTAAAAAATTTTTGAGATTTTGCATTCTTTTATCTTACTAAGTCTTTGAAATTTAGTGTGTATTTTATGCTTACATCACATCTCAAATTGTATCAGCCATATTTCAAGTGCTCAGTAGCCAGAGGTAGCTATTGGCTACCATACTAGACAGTGTAAATCTAAAATAAATATCAAATTGGAAACTAAACCATAAACTATAATGAAGGTCCCAATTTAACAATGCCTCAGGATTTATGGTGCATTTTAATCATCTGTTTAGGAAATTGGCTTCCTTAATTTATCAGTCATACCGTGCTGTTACTACCTTAAATTATACTACTACAAGAGACATCTATTGTGTGTCCTTTAATAATGACATCTTTTCACTATGACTAATCTCACCATTGTGTCTTACATGCATTGTAAACATATATATGCATATAGGTATTTGTCTGTGCTTATAAATCCAGATGTGACCTAGTGTTCACATTTAGTGAAGGTCATAATTTTTCATCCTAAGTATACTGTGTTAAAGTGTTGTGATTTCTCCCTCCCCCCTTCTTTTCTACTTTCCTTTCTAGGCAGAAATATTTAGCTGTACTAAAATAAAAGATAATGACAAGGAAGATGGCTGCTTCTACTTCAGGTATTTCTCAAGTTATTTCATATTTTTTTGCATACTTTGTTGCAAAATTAATCAGCCTTGTGATATTTACCTGCTCAGCTAGGGAAAATTAATATATGAATAGAAAATTCTAATTTCTCTTAATTTTTTGTCAGGAAGTTTTTTGACAGTATATTTGTTTTATTTGTGAGCTTTGTCTTTAGGGGAAGATCAAAGTCATCAGAGTAAGAATTATGTTGTCAGAGTACTTTATATCTTACTACATAGGAGCTTTCTCTAATCCTAAACTTAAGATCTTACAAAGTAAAAAAGAACACTGGATTAGTTTTTTACTGCTTAAGTCTGACTTGGAGAAAGTGCTCCTGCATTCTGGACCTCTACTATGAAATCTGAAAGATGATTTTGAGTACACTATGTCTAAGGTATTTATTTCTAGTGAGAAATGTCCTTTTAGATTTTAGACTTATAATTGTCTTGTTTCTTTAAATATATCAGTGTAGTGTCTTAAATCATGTAGAAAACAAAAAATGCAGCTACAAATCATTATTGCAATAATACTAGCATTTATAATTGCCTGTGTATTTACCTTTATTGGGATCATTATTTCCCCATGAGGCTTCATGTTACTGCCTACTTTTCTTTCGTCTTCCCTTGAAGGACTCCCTTGAGCATTTTGCCAGGCCATGTCTAGTGGGGATGAATTCCCTTAAATTTTTTTTTTTTTTTTTTAAATATAGTTGTATTTATTTTTGACAGAGAGAGGGAGAGAGAGAGAGAGAGATACAGAGAGAGAACTGAACTAGGGGAGCTCCCAGTTCAGCATATGGTTCCACACGGGCCGGGGCCGGGATTCGATCCTCGGTCCCTGGCACTGCAAAGTGAGCGCCTAACCCACTGAGCCATCCCGGCTTCCCCTTAAATTTTGTTTATCTGAAAATGTCTTAATTTCTCCTGTACTGTAAAGGACAGTTTTGGTGAATACAGGATTCTTTGTTGACATTTTTTTTTTCCTTTTGTCACCTTGAATACATTGGTCCCACTGCCTTCTGACCATTAAACTTTGTAATGAGAAATCTGATCCTCTTATTGAGGATCCCTGTGTGTAATAATTTTCTTCTCTCTTGTTTCTCTCAGTAGTCTCTCTTTGTCTTTGTCTTTTGAAAGTTTTATAATAATGTGTCTTGGTGTTTGTCACTTTGAGTTCATGTTACTTGGAATTCCTTGAGCATCTGGATATTTGTATTCAAGTATTTCATCAAACTCAGGAAGTTTTCAGCCATTCTTCAGATATTCCTTTGGTCCCTTTTTCTCTCTCTTTCTGAAACTTCCACAGTGCATATTTTGGTCTATTCCAAAAAATTACTTAGGCTTTGTTCACTTCTTTGTAATATTTTTGCTTTCTTTTTCTCAGATTCTATAATATTCATTGTTTTTAAGATACTATCCATTGTCTAATTCTTTCTTCTACCTGCTGAAATCTGCCTTTGAATATCTGTAGTGAAATTTTCATTTCAGTTGTTATACTTTTCAGCTCCAGAACTTGTTTTTTTATTTCTTTTCAATTTTTTGGTCTCTATTGATATTTGTCATTTTAAACTCTAGTCTAGTATATCTGCCATCATGTGTTGTTCAGGAACAGTTTCTATTGACTTATTTTTTCCTTTGAATTGCCCATACTTTCTGTTTGTTTACCTTGTGTTTGTTGTTGTTATAATTAAAAACCAGACATTTGAACCTAATAATATGATAGCTCTGGAATTCATATTCTCTGCCTTGCCTAGGATTTTATTGTTTTTTGTTGTTACTTTGTTTTTTGTTTTATTTTGTTTTTGATTGTTGTAAGCTATATCTCTGCCAAGAATCAACCTGAGGGGTATTTTCTGAACCATTCCCTGGGCATGTGTGGTTATTTTCTAATTTTCCCCATATATGCAGTTGTTTTTAATGTCCTTTAATGTCTGGCTCCAAAAAAAAAAAAAGGGGGGGGCAGGAAAGAAAAAACAAAGTGGGGAAGGAAGGGGTGCTTGCTAGACCTTTAAGTCTCCCTGAAAGTCATTTTAGCTAGAGAATGAGGAGCTTGCAACAATGGGAGTTGGTGCAGGAACTATGGCTGCCTCCATTTTTATCTGTACTTCTGTGATTGGGGCTAGTAATCAGCAATCAGAATACAGATCCTTGATATTTGGAGGACAGGAACATATGAACAGCTATTTGTAGGGGTGGGGAATAAGTAGTTGCTATTGTGCTAAGAGCTGAAATACTAAAATTAACCTCAGTTTCATCCAAGCCTGCTAGCTTACTGCAAGTTATAAGCCTTCAATAGCTCTAGAGTTCCAAACTAATTATATCATACAGATTCTGCCAATACAGTTGTCTAGATTCCAGGTACTTACTACACCTACCATCTTCCCAGCATTTTCTCTAAGGTTTTGTTTATATTTAAAATTCTGTAAATCATTACCAGTAGGGTCAAAATGCTTATTATAAATTCAATGCTTTTTCAGACTGATATACTGAAGAACCAATTTCTGTTTGTCTTTTTTTAATTCCCAATCTATCGTAGACCAGTGCTCTTTGTTTTCATTAAAAAAAAAAAGTTCTCTGAATGTGCACTTGTTCTCAAGATAGTGTCAAGATTGCTGTATACATTTCTAAAGATTTATTTTTATTGTTTTCTGACAGACAGACAGAAAGAGACAGAATGGGGAGGGCCCAGAGCAGTCTCCATAGTTGACAACATTAGTTTTCCATGTAGTTTCACTCCTCAGGTAAGCAAGGAGCTGTGTAGGGCAGGAACTGGGCCAGGAGCCTCCCGCATAGCCCAGCAAGAAATGAACTAGGGGCACACCCCAGTTCAATATATGGGTCTGCATGGGCCGGAGCCTTCGATCCTCCGGCTCCAGGGCTGCAAAGTGAGCACTTAACCCACCGAGCCATCCCAGCTTCTCCTGTATGAGTTTCTGAATATTCTTTTATCATCCTGTGACAGAGAAGTAACAAAATCTTTATACCAGAATTCTGCCCTTGGTCTGCACTTTGAAGAAAATTGTCCTAGGTCTTTTTGTTATTTTCATATTATTCTATGGGACTGAGTTAGACATTCTAGAAAGGACACACTGCCTTTTCTTTAGTCTATTAAATTATCATTTAGTATATGAATTTGTTTAAATATGTGGTAGTTGAGCTGTTTTATTATATTCCAGAATGTTTATGTAATTTATTTTAATTGAATTATTTTATCATTTCAGGGCATCAGTTTGAAGAAATAGTTTAGTAAATCTTTCAAAAATAATCACACATGTTTTAAAACTGCATAGTGGTTGCACAACAGTATACATCTACTAAATGCCAATAAAGTGTATTCTAAAATGGTTAAATTTATGTTATGTAAATTTCATCTCAATAAAAAGAAATCACATACTCTGTTGGTTACACATATAAAGTATTCATGGATAATAAAATATATTTTCCTATATTGGATATATTTGAGTGAATGAAAATACTTATATTCCTAATGTGTTTCAGTGACAGTATTTGGTATTCGTATAATCTCACTTAATATTTTAACTTTTTAAAAACAAAAATTTATGAACTTAAAAAAAAAAGATACGCAGCTTTGTGATTTCTTCCAAAGTGAATGGCTGTGCAACTACTACTGAAGTCAAGATACAGGATTGCCAATACCATGGAAGCCCCACCTTGTGCCTCTCCCCATCAATTACCTCCTTTCTACCTGCAATGCATGTGTACACACGTTTATGTAAACACATACACACACACACAAAATAAACTTTCTCCTGACTTGGTTTTCTTTAGAGATCTGTTATACAAGCAAACATACCCCAAAGTCTCTAGTTGTGCCCATTTTTAAATTTGTTATCTTCTTTTGTATATAGCTTTTGTCACTCAACATTGTAAGATTAATCTATTTGTGACATAAATTAGCTGTAAGTTCATTCATTTTCATTGCTATATAATTTCTGGGTCATAGATTATGTTTAACTTCAGCCACTACCAAACAGTTTTACCAAGTGTTTATATTCATTTATACTCGCACCAACAGTGTTGTAAGAGTTTCCATTGCTCTGTATTTTTCTCAACATTTAGTTTTGTTAGTCGTTTCAATTTTAGTCTTCTGATAGGTGTTTATTGGCATCACATGTGGTTTTAATTTGTATTTATTTTTTCATCATATATTTATTGCCCATTTTGATAACCTTGTATTACGTGCCTGTTGTACCAATTTTTCTAAGTTTTCTTTTTCATATTATTTTGCAGCATCTCTTTATATATTATGTATATAAACCTTTTATTAGACATCTTTGCTGTTTCTGGCTTGCTTTTGCACTTTCTTTATGACATCTTGAACACAAGTTCTTAATGTTTATATAATCAAACTTGTTAATCTTCTACTTTATATGTAGCCCTGTTTGTGTCCTTAAGAAGTCTTTCCTGACATTTAGGTCATGACGATATTCTACTATCTAATTGTGTTGGTGGTTCCCAAGGCCAGCCCAATGAATTTGATGAGTCATTAGGAGGTCTCAAAGGACTTGGCATGTAGTCTTAGAACTATGATTTTTTTTTTTTAATATATTTTTATGTTTTTATTTTTGACAGAGAGACAGAGAGAGAGAACTGAACTGGGGGAGCTCCCAGTTCAGCATATGGTTCCACACGGGCCAGGTCGGGATTCGATCCCCGGTCCCTGGTGCTGCAAAGTGAGCGCTCAACCCACTGAGCCATCCTGGCTTCTCCTGATTTTTTTTTTTTTTAAGTCTTATTTTCTTGTTTTTGACAGAGAGAGACAGAGACAGAGAGAAGGGGGAGAGCCCAGAACAGTATCCATAGTTGTATGTCATCAGTTTTTGACATAGTTTCATTCCACACAGGTAGGCAGGGGGCCTCCCACGTGAGAGGCATGCCCCCATGAGCTGGGGGCTTAACCGGGGGCCTCCCACATGGGAAACTTGCCCCAACAAGAACTGAACTGGGACCACACCCCA
Source organism: Craseonycteris thonglongyai (assembly GCA_004027555.1). Lineage (NCBI taxonomy): Eukaryota > Metazoa > Chordata > Mammalia > Chiroptera > Craseonycteridae > Craseonycteris > Craseonycteris thonglongyai. The sequence continues at coordinate 23,184 of PVKE010008360.1, read as the reverse complement.
GTTCAACTTATGGGTCCACACAGGCTGGGGCTGGGATTCGATCCTCAGACCCCAGGGCTGCAAAGTGAGAGCTTAACCTGCTGAGCCATCCCAGCATTCCCTTACAGCCTGATTTATGAAAGCAAAAGGATAAAAAGCAAAATCGAGAATGGGAATAGGTGCATGGGGCAGCATTCAAGGGAAAACATACTCAAGTTTCCAAGGGTTCTATCCCAGTACGATCACACAGTACATGCTTAATTCCCCAGCAATAAGAATGTCAACCAGGTAAGCTATTGGAGACCCAGCACCCAGGGTTTTTATTGGCTCTTCATATAGAGAGCCTCTGCCTAGCATGTACCATAATTCCAGATTCCAAGAAGGAAAGCAGAGATTTATTACAGCATAAACTGTATTATTCATAGAAACAGTTTAGGCATTGTTAGCCACTCTTACCAGTTAATGGTGGGAACCTTTCTGAAATCTGAGTTTACAAATGCCAGCCAGGGGCCAGTCTTGCCAACAGGTCTTTAGATCTGTGTTATTACAGTTCATACAGTTATACCTAGAATTAACATTTTTAATGTAGGATGTGAAGTAATGGATCAAGTTTTTTATATAACTACACATACATAGTTGTCCCTACATTATTTATTGAAAAAATCATTTTTCTGCAGTGCCATCTGTGCCATTTATTATAAATCATGTAACCATATATGTGTGGGGCTGTTTTTGGACTCTCTATTTTGACTTCTTGGTCTGTTTGATATGTTTTCCCATACCATACTTTCTTGATAAGTCTGATGTCCTGTTAAAATGAGTCCTCTAACTTTGTTGTTGTTCGTGGGTATCTAGGCTCCTTTTTTTTTTTTCTTTAACAATCAGCATATCAAGTTTCAAATAGCAAAAATAAAATTTCAGTAACAAAACCAGTAGGGATTTTGTTCAGGTAGAAATTTGAGAACATCCTGTAATCTTACAAATGGGGCACATCCTCGTTTTTATTTCAATTTCCTTAATTTCTCTTACAGTGTTCAGTGGTTTTTTGTTTTGCCCACTCTCCATACCCCACCTCTGGCAACCACAAATCTGTTCTCTGTATGTATGAGTTTGGTATCTTTAGATTCTACATATAAGTGAAATAATAGAGTATTGATAACTGTATGTCTGACTTATTTCACTTAGCATAAGGCCTAATTGATATTTTTAATGCTGTTGTTAATGGTATCCTTTAAAATGTCTTTATTTGTTGTTGGTTATAGAAATCCACTTGATTTGTGTATATTGACCTTGTAGCCAGCATCATTGTTAACCTCCTTTATTTCCAATTTTATTTTTAAATTCTTTGGGATGTTAAAATATTTGCACAATTAATGGCTATAAATAAGGGTAGGTTTATTACTTTTCAGTCCTTATGCTTTTTATTTTTCTTGCTATGTGGTGCTGGTTTGGATTTGTAGGAAATGTTAAATAGATGTGATGAGAGTGTTCATCCTAATCTCATTCCCAATTCAAAGGGAAGGTTTCAGCATTTAACCCATGGAGTATGTTTACTTTAGGGTTTTCCTTTGTCAGACTCTTTATTTCTATTATTACTAAGAGACTTTCTATTATGAATTGACATTGAATTTCTTTATTTGTTGAGGTAGTAAATAAAAATTGTATTTTAATTTTAGTTCGTATGTGGTAGTTATTTTTTTCTTTTCTAATGTGAATGACAGACACGTACATTAGTTTTCTAAATGTTTATTCAACCAACCTTGCATTGCTGGAATGAAACTAATTTTGTCATTGTGTATTACCTCTTTTACATATTGGTGGATTTGTTTTGGTAATATTTTGCTTAGGATTTTTTCATCTACGTTAATGAGTGAAGATTGCTTACATTTTTTTATATATCTTGGTATCTATGTCATGTCTCACAAACTTAATTAACTAGGAGAAGTGGCCCCTAAATCTTGGTTTATTCTATGGAAAGATTTCATATAATAGTGTCATTATTTCTTCATTAAATGTTTGGTAGATTTCATCAGTGGAGCCAACTGAGCCTCCAGTTATTAGGGGAGGAAAATTGTAATTAAAATTCAGTTTCTCCAAATTTGGCAGTTTCAAGACTATTTGTAAGTCCTATGCCCTTTTTATTCAGTTTTAATAACTTGTAATTTTTAAAGAATTTTTCAGTTTTATGTCAGATTTTAGATTTGTCGTTTATACCGTGTTTCCCCGAAAGTAAGACATCCCCTGAAAATAAGACCTACTTAGTTTTGCCTCTCGCTGAAATATAAGGCATCCCCCCGAAAATAAGACCTCCCCGAAAATGAGACCTCCCTGATAATAAGACCTCCCCCGAACATAAGGCCTCCCCGATAATAAGGCTCTCCGAAGCTACTGTAACTCTGGACTCTGGACCATAGCGGCGGGGGCCGCCGCGCAGCTCACTGTTAGCCGCAGTGCAGCCGGAGCAGACAGGAAGTGCGAGGTCTTTTTTAATCAGAGAGCCCGCACCACCGCCAGGACAAGCCGCCGCCTGCTGCTCGCTCTGCCCTGATGGAGTCTGGCTGACTCACAATTAGACAGCGAATCACGTGGGGCAGGAGTCGGGCACATTGTGTGGACACACGGGGGTGAGTGAGGTAGGGGGGAAATGTCTGATAAGGGGGTGAGGAGGATGTCTGGTGAAGGTGTCCACTGGCACAGGGGTGGGGGGAGGGGGATCACTTAAAATGACACAGGACGATCAGAAGGGGTTACAAAATGGTAATCCCCCCCTCTGATTCTCCTGTGTCATTTTAAGTGATTCCCCCTCCCCCTACCCTGATACCCCAGTGCCATTTTTTTTTTACCCCTAGACATGAGCGCAAAAAGAAAAAGCTACTCCATGGAGTACAAGAAAGGAATCGTGGAAGACTCTTGGGGCCAAAATCTTACTGCTTTCTGCAAGAGAAGATGTTGAATATCCGATTGGTCCGAAAATGGCAAGCAGAGTATGGTAACCTCATTGAACAAGTGGACAAGGGAAATGCTAAAAAGCGCAAGTGTGGATCAGGTCGGCAACCATTATTTTCCGAGCTGGAAGACCTGATCTGTGAATGGGTTGTTGACAGGAGAGCAAAGGCTTTGGTTGTGAATAGGGCTCAGATTCAAGAATTTGCCCTTGCAACGGCACCACAGTTTGACATAGCCCCCGAAGACTTCAAAGCATCACAACACTGGCTGGATAATTTCCTTCAGCGAAGTGAACTGTCTTTAAGAAGATGCACAACATTGTTTAGGCTGGAAGATGCTCAAGTTATTAAGCGAGCACTTGCATTCAAGTCCTTTATTGATGATGCTGACTTCTCTAAATACAATCTTTCCAACATGATTGCTATGGATGAAACTGCAGTGTTTATGGGCCAATCATCTCAAACAACAATTGAACAGCGGGGTGCCTCCTCAGTGTACATTCCCTCCACTGCTTACAAAAGTGCACGTGTTTCCTGTATTTTGGCAGTTCGTCTGGATGGCACTAAAATCCCACCTTTAATCAGTTCTAAGGGCAAGAAGGAAAAGATTGAACATGTTTTGGGCATTTTTACATATTCTTGAAACTGAAAAAGCCTGGGCCACACAAGCAGTTATAAGGAAGTGGGTCGATTTAATGCTGCCGCTTGTTATGCGAGGGAGCCAAAGAGGTCTGCTAGTCTGGGATGCAGCCAGCACTCACCGCGCTAAAGACATGAAGACATTTCTTCTCGAAAGAAAAATAGATCAAATAATGATTCCCGCAGGAATGACTACCTATCTCGAGACTCTTGGTATTGCAATAAACAAGCCATTCAAGGACAATTTGCTCATGGAAATTAATGACTACATTGGAAATAAAATGGAGAGAAATCAGCGTGGAAACTTTGTGAAACGTAAACTGCAAGAGGTTGTGACTTGGGTGAAGAATTCATGGGAGAAAATCACTGACAGTTGCATTGCAAATGCACTACGAGCAAGCTACCTTGACAAGAAGTACTCATTTAAGGACAGTGCTATTGCTAAACATGAGAGACGTGGTCCACTGATTCTGAAAGAAATGGAGTCACAAGAAATTCACCAGGAAATTCAGGGTTTGGATTGTTATGAGGATGTTCCAGAAGATGATGACATGACTGTCATTGAATAAATGAGTAAATGTACCATAGATTGTTGTACATGGAAATAATGGTAGTAGCAATGGTAGTAACATATCAATTCTTGATATGTAGGATTCACAGTTTGTCTGGTTATGTTGGTTTGTGATGACAACTACTAGCGTACCGTGTACAGGTAATAAATTTCCTTCTTTTTTGTTCAACAATAAATGTGGAGAAAGCTGGGATGGCTCAGCAGGTAAAGTGCTCGCTTTGAAGCCCCGAGGATCGAATCCCGGCCCCAGCCCATGCGGACCCACATGCTGAACTGGGGTGTGCCCCCAGTTCAGTTCTTGCCGGAGCCTATGTGGGAGGCTCCCGGCCCAGTTCCTGCCCTGCGCAACCCTGTGCCCACCTGTGGAGTGAAACTATATGGAAAACTAATGTCAACTATGGAGACTGCTCTGGGTCCTCCCCCCCTTTTCTCTGTCTGTCTCTGTCTCTGTTTCTCTCTGTCAAAAATCAATAAAATAAATCTTTTAAAAAATAATTTAAAAAAAAAACAATAAATGTGTACCGTATTCTTCTTCATGGAAAAATAAAACATCCCCTGAAAATAAGACCTAGCACATCTTTGGGAGCAAAAATTAATATAAGACACTGTCTTATTTTCGGGGAAACAGGGTAATATCTTTTTATTGTCTGTAGGATCTCTTGTGCTCTCATTCTTGGTATTAGTTATTTTTACTTCGTGTTGTTGATTAATCTTATCAGGATATTTCAATTTTGTAGGTCTTTTCAAAGAACAGACTTTGGCTGTTTTTTAAACTTGAAATAGTGGCTTAATTCATTTATTTTCGCCTATATATACATATATGTATATATTTCAATACATAAATATACATATGTGTATATATGTATGTGTATATATAGAGCTATGAATTTCCATTTAAGGGTGGCTCTAGGAATATTCACAGGTCCATTTACATTGTATTTTTATTCAATCAAAACATTTTATAATTTACATTGATTTTATCTTTTGTCTGTGGCTCATTCAGAAATACAGTGCTAAATTTTTTAATTGTGGTATTTTCTTAGTCTCTTTTTGTTACTGATTTCTAACTTAATTTCACTAATCAGAGAGCCTTCCTTGTGTAATTTAAGTCATTTGAAATTGACACTTGTTTTTGTAGTATGTACATAAGGTCAGGTTTTGTAAATATTCAATATGTACTAGCAAATAATGTATATTGCACTTGAAGCAGTATTTATGTTCATTAATTCAGAATTTGCTATTTTAATTTTTCTACATCTTTTTTGCCTGCTTTTTCTAGTAGTGAGTATGAGTGTGAATTTGTTATGTTTTCTCTCTTCTGTCATTGTTTATTTATTTTGAGACTGTTATTCACATTCAGACTTAGAGTTATTATATTTTCTTGGCATATTGAATCAGCTATTATTACTAACTCTTCATCTTCTTCTCTAGTAATGCTTTTGTGTTGAAATTAATGTATTTTGATAAAAGTATACTTTCCACGTGAATGACATGCCAAAGCCACCTTAGAGATCATGACACTTAGTGTTTGCATAAAATATCTTTTTTTCATTACTTTTGTATCTTTATATTTTGTTTTTTTCTTAATGACATAGTGTTTTTATCTGTCTTTCAATTGAAAAGTTTATATCTTATATATAATTACCAAAATGTATTTTTGAATCGACTATCTTACTATTTATTTTTCTTTTTCTACTCCTTATTAAGTTGGTAGTTATATAGTCTTAACTATTCTCTAAGTAGTTTTTTGTTTAGATTACAGCATGCTTAGTTGACATGCCACTGTGTAATGACACTTTGGCTATTTTAACCTTAACTCTTCTTGAGCAGTGCATGAATCATAGAACACTTAAACTCCATTTTCCTTCTCCCACCTTACATGCTTTTGTTGTGTATGTTAAACCTATCAAGGCATTTTTTAAATTGTTATTTTATATAGTCAGTGCTAATTTAGATTTACTAACTTATTTATACTTTCTATTAATCTTCAACTCAGGACTTCCATCTGAGATCCTTTCTCCATCTAAGCAAATTCCTTTAGTGTTTCCTCTAGTGCAAACCTGCTGGTGATGAATTATCTTATTTTTGCCTGAAAAAAAATATCCCTCTCCCCCTTTATACTTGAAGGATATATTTCTTGGACATGATATTCTAGGTTGGCAGTTCTCTTTCTTGCAGTACTTTCAAGCCATCCTTCATTATCCCATCATGTCTATTAAGAAGGTAGCTGTTGGGGAAGCCGGGATGGCTCGATGGGTTAAGCGTTCACTTTGCAGCGCCGGGGACCGGGGATCGAATCCCGGCCCCGGCCCGTGCGGAACCATATGCTGAACTGGGAGCTCGCCCAGTTCAGTTCTCTCTCTGTCTCTGTATCTCTCTCTGTCAAAAATAAAAATAAATAAATAAAATATATTTAAAAAATATATATTTTCTTAAAAAAAAAAAAAGAAGTTAGCCTACTAGTCTTATTGTTGTTATATTGAAAAGTGATCATTTCCCCTCTTCTTTGTTTCTTCTGAGTTTTGTTTTCGGGAGTTTTACTGTGAGGTGCCTGTATGTGCATTGCTTTTTATTTATCCTGCTTGATTTTAGTAAGCTTTCATTTTATGGTCTTCGTTCAGTTTTGAAAAATTGGTCAGCTATTGTTTCAACAAATATGCATTAGCCTGTTTCCCTACATTCCTTCTGGCAACTCTTTCTTTCTTTTTTTTTTTAAAGATTTATTTTATTGTTTTTGATAGAGACAGACAGAGACAGAGAGAAGGGGGAGAGCCCAGAGCAGTCTCCACAGTTGTATGTCATCAGTTTTTGACATGGTTTCATTCCACACAGGTGGGCAGGGGGCTTAGCAGGGCAGGAGCTGGTCTGGGGGCCTCCTGCCTGGGAGGCACGTCCCCTCGAGCTAGGGGTTGAACCGGGGTGGGGGGGGTGACGAGAACCGAACTGGGGGCCTCCTGCATGGGAAGCACACCTCAGTTCAGCACATAGGTCCACACAGCCTGGGGCCAGGATTCAACCCTTGGTCCCCAGGGCTGCAAAGCAAGTGCTTAACCCGCTGAGCCATCCTGGCTTCCCCACCTTCTGGCAGCTCTTAATTACATGTACATTAGTCCTTATAGCAGTATTCTCAATCTCTTAGACATTCTTTTGTTTTTGCCATTTTGTCTTTCTTCATTCTAGATATTTTATTCTGAACTACCTTTAATTAATCTTTATTTAGTGATATCTAATTTGCTGTTAGTCCATATTTGAATTATCCATTTCTATATGGTATTTTTAGTTTAAATTTTTTCTTACAGTCCATTTCTCTGGGACTTTCAGTCTTGTGTTATAAAGGGTGTCCCAAAATTCATGCAAGATTTGAATTTTGCGTCAGTTGTGTGGTAAAGTGTTGCCAACGAAAGAAAAAAAAAGACAGCATAACAGCTGACAGTTCAGGGTTATTAAAAATGGAGCGCTACACAAAAGAACAATGCATTTTCATTGTTGAGCAATGAAAATTTACAATTTTTAATTATAAACCTGTGTTTTCTATCAAAATTACTTCTTGCCTGAATTTTGGGACACCCTTTATTACCCTGAGTAGTAACCAACGTCTGTGTAGAGTTCCTTTGGGTTTGTTTTATTCTTGTTTCTGTTAGTTTTCATTCTAGTTTTCTTGCCTCATCATGTACCTGGTTGTTTCTTTTCGTGGTTTGTTTTTTACCATATATTTTATTTATGAATATTTATGGAAATAATTTGAAATCTAAGATGTCATCTTTCTCCAGATAGGGTTTACATTTGCTTCTGTCTATTGTCTGGGCCATTAGCAGTCTTATCATTTCAGCCCAGTTTCAGAGATTGAGATGATTCAAAGCTTAGTTGCTTATTTTGGGGAGGAGCCTGTCTGTTCTAGGTTCACCTCTGCTTCCTAGGATATGCTCCCAAGAATAAAGCAGTCTTAAATATGAAACTCACCTCCCAGGGTCTCCATAATATCTTATATCCTGCTGAATTATTTTTCACTTCTTGCTTGTTAGCTATCAAACATCTTTAAGCAAAATTTTTAAAAATATGGTTGTCTTCATCAGAAAGAGCAGGTCTGCTTTTTCAGAAGCAAAAGTCTATTTCATTCTTACTATAACTTTATTAAGCCTTATCCTCTCAGAAAAGTATAGTCTAGAGAAAGGTTAAGTAATTTTCTCTAAGGTTGCAAATATATTAACAGTGCTTTCAATTCAGTTATGTACTTAAAGTTCTTATTATTTTTGCTACATAATGCCAATATTTTGAGACTATAAGTGAAGTACAAAGGCCACTGTAGAGATCATAAGCCATGTTGCACATACCAGGCAAGGTTTGCCATAGAATGTCATTCATATTTTCATTGTGGTTAACTGTGACCAAAACAGGCTAGTAAGTATGTGTACCTCTTCTATACCTACTATTAGGCACTGACTTCTTTAGTGATAATTAAGTCACAGTAAATTACTTGTATCTATAAAGTTAAATATTTAGAATAGCAAAGCAACATTAAAAGATCAGCAGCATGTTCTATAATTTTGTAATATAAAGCTGTGAGTTCGAAATTTATGCAAAATTGAAGCAAAATTCACTTGACATAAAATTTAGCATTTTTTGTGTTTACTATAGTTTGTCAACTTTATATTCCTATTCTTTCAACTTTACTATGCCCAGAGCCTGGTTTCTGGATCTTTTGTGCAATAATGTCCAGGTAAGAGGGCCCTAAGCCTAATATTGCAGGAAATATTTGTTTAATGAAAGTGAATATAGTAGTAGTAGTAGTGAATTTTCTTTTTTGAAAGGAACAGACATACTGTTGCTTTGAATTTCTTCCCCTTTTATTTTAAAAATTGTACATAATCTTATCTCTTTCTTTCTAACTTAGGGATAAAGCAATTCCTAATAAAATCGGGATATATTGTATCCAGTTTGGTTTTATGATGGATAAAACAAATATTCTTAACAGTGAACAGGTTTGTTTACTCTCTTTATATACCACGGTTAACTTTACATTTTCTTGTTTAGTGTAGGAATGAAATTTTTTTTTTTTTTTTAAGATTTATTTTCATTGTTTTTGACAGAGAGAGAGAGAGAGAGAGAGAGAGAGAGAGAGAGAGAGATACAGAGACAGAGAGAAGGGGGAGAGCCCCGATCAGTCTCCATAGTTGCACATCATTGGTTTTTCCACATAGTTTCATTTCCCAGGTGGGTGCGGGGCTGCACAGGGCAGGAACCGGGCCGGGGTCTTCACCCCAGTAAGAACTGAACTGGGGACACTCCCCAGTTCAGCATATGGGTCCACACGGCCGGGGCCAGGATTCGATCCTTGGTCCCCAGGGCTGCAAAGTGAGTGCTCAACCCACTGAGCCGTCCTGGCTTCCCCAAAAATATTTTATTGTAAAGTGAGTTAATTATTGGATGCAGAGTACAAATAATGCAATTTTCTGGAATATTGAAATAGATTATATTTAAATTATGTTAATTAAAATGAACTGATACAGAACTTATTTTTTCATCTCTCTTTATATCAAAGACTCAATTAGTAAGCATTTTAGTGTATGCCATGGTAATGTTGCTTCTCTCAACCATACATGAAAATTTTTCAATTAATAATATTTCAGTTCTATAATTTCAGATAATGAAGTTTAAGGTAGTTTTAACATATATCATCTCCATTTAATAAATGGTAGTGTACTAAATTTTTAAAAATTACCTGTATTGTTCAATTACACTGAATTTGTTCCTAGATAGCTGTTAACATTCGAAATTAATCTCTGGTACACCTTTTATCCTGAAATTTTATAAGTTGATTAGTTTTAAGACATTAATGGAAATACATGTTAAAAGGTAACATTTCATTTCATTTAGTATATACAATCATTTCTTTTCTGACTCTTGAATATTAAGCCATCAACATATTGTTAATCAGAATGCCTCTTTTGTTTTGAAAGATTATAGTTGATGTTCTACCTAATCAACCTATGAAGTTAGTGCCTAAAATACAGCCATCTACACCAGCTGTTTCAAATGTTCACCCAGTTGCCCATAGGACCTTGGTCAAAGATCTACGTCTTATCATCACGGTAATGTTTATTTACTTCCAAAATTATAAAGGGTAACAAATTATTTCTAATTTTAGGGTGCAAAAAATTGTTATAGAATCTGATCTTGATTATTCAATTTAAGGTTATAAGGAATATTTATGCTGACAAATGCAATATTTTAAACATCTTTGAATACAAAGATAATGCTTAACATTATATATAAAATATATCCAGATATGCTAAGTAAAACTGACTCAAAAATTAAGAAATCTGTGTACCTTTTCTAATATATCCCCTTCAAGTCTCCTGTTTCATGTATGTATGATGAATATGTGTCAAATAAATTGATTCCTCTGTGTCCATTTCACTGAGGAGACAGAGGAGGTAATTAAGTAATTATTTTTAAGAGACCTGCTCTGATGACTGATCATAAGGAGCTCCTCAAAGCTTTTGGAGATTAAGCAGCAATAGAATTGCCAAGAATATTAACAGAAACAGGTAAAACACAGTAGTGGGACTTCACCTTTATGGAAAATTTTGCTGACGGGGTACTTAGCCCTTTTTAGTTTATTTTCCAGTTTTAGACACATGAGTTGTTCTTTCTCTTCTTCCCCAGATCAGTTGATGCTAAAACTACAGAAGAAGGTGAAGCTTTAAAATGAAAGTTCTTTTAATATAGAAAGTTAGGAGCAATTGTATTATATGAAAGCTGCTGCTTCTAGCATGGTGTGTGGGCTTATTTTCTGCCTGTGGACTGAATTCTGTGATTGAAGTAAAGGATCAAGATATTTGGGGCTTCATGTTTCTGATTTGTACATTCCCTTCTCTGGTTTAACCTTCTTACCAGTTTTTCTAATTAATTTTCCACTGTTTAAGGATGAGTACAACAATCAGACTGGAACTGATTTTGTTGGCACTGTAATAGCTACCATCAAAGGTTCTAATGAGCAAGATACTGATACACCACTCTTCACCGGGAAAGTTAAGACACTTGAATTTCCCTTTGAGAAAGGTTCTGCTGAAATCACGGTAATTTTTATGTCTTGATAAATAAGATTTCTGTATTTTATAGTTTAAACCACAATAGTTTAGCACCTGTTATTTGTATTATAGCTATGAAGATGTTCTAATTATAGCATTATATTGTAAAGGCAACTAAAATATTTAGTGATTAAGCTATGACAAATTGAACCCAGGGTCCGTATTAGTATTAGCAAGACCCTCTATTATTTTTTCTAATTTCTCTGCTTCTAATTATTTTTTAGCTTCAATGATAATATATTCATGTTTCATTGAAAAGTTACCATTTTGTGGATAGAAACAAAGTAAAAACACAGCCTAGGTAAAACATATACATAGCTTAGAAAAATTTTATAAAACAGCTTATCTTTATTTTTTTTCAAAATGGAAATAGTGCCAAAGCTAAATAATCATTATTTATTATTATGCTTTAAAGATAATGATGATTAGCAACTTAGTATATAACCTCCAGACTTTTCTGTATGTACACCAATGCTTCATGGATACCCTGTGTGTATGTGATTTATATATAATACACGGGGAATGTAAAATTTCAATAATAGAACATTGCTTTTATAAAAATCTTATTTAACACATCTTTGACATCTTCATCAGTAATTGTAAAACAGTGTCATTATATGGTGATCATAATTTATTTGATCAATCCAAAGTAAAAATTTAGTTTCTCTTCAAAGCTTTTTATTTCAAATCAGTGTTGCCATCAGCTTTCTTCTATGACTATTCTTTTGCATATATCTGATTATTTTCTTAAGAAATTGCTAGGAGTAGAATTGGAGACAAGGCCTTTGTTAATTATTGCCATTTGCTCTTCAGTTTAAATTCCCACCAGAAGTATGTGTACATATTCATAATATTACCAATCCTGAATATGAACAATTACTTTTTATTAAATTTACTGGGGTGACATTGGTCAGTAAAATTACATAGATTCCAGGTGAATAATTCTGCAATACATCATCTATGTGTTATGTCGTGATCTCATCACCCAGCATCAGGTTTTTGTTTTTTTTCCATCACCATATACTTGGATCCCCCTCCCACCTCCACCACCCCGATTTCCCCTGCCTCTCTGGCAGCCACCAAACAAACTATTGTCAATGCCCATGAGCTTTTTTATTTTTTCTTTTCTGTTTCAATTGTTCATTTATTGTGTTCGTTAGATTCCACATATAAGTGAAATCATAGGGTATTTGGCTTTCTCAGTCTAACTTATTTCACTTAGCATGATATCTTATAGTTCCATCCATATTGTTGAAAAAGGTACAATTTTATTCTATTGTGTAAATGTACCACAGCTTCTTTATTCAGTTATATATTGATGGGCATTTAGGTTGTTTCCATATCTTGGCTATTGTGAATAATGCTGCAATTAACATAGGGATGCATAAATTTTTTTGAATTAGTGTCTTGGAATTCTTTGAATAAATACCTAGGAGTAGAATTGCTGGATCAAAAGGTAGTTCCATTTTTAATTTATTTTAAAGGTTTATTTTAGTGGTTTGACAGAGAAAGAGACAAAGACATAGAGATGGAGAGAAGTGGGAGTGCCTAGAGCAGTCTCCATAGTTGTATGTACTCAGTTTTCAACATAGTTTCATTCCACACAGGTGGGCAGGGACCTCCAGCATGGGGGACATGCCTCCACACACAAACGGGGTCAAACCAGGGGGCTCCCACGTGGTAGCCAAACTGGGGGGGCCACACGGGCCAGGGCTGGGATTCAATCCTCAGACCTCGGGGCTATAAAGCAAGTGCTTAACATGCTGAGCCATCTCAGCATCCCCATTAGCAAAACAGCTAATACCTATTTTCTGTAAGATTGAAAAAATTAATTAGGATATGAATATTTATATTTGTATTGTTTATTAGTTGTATGCTATAGTCTTAATCTAAATTGTATCAAAAGATTTTTGTGTGATCATTAAACAATTTAAAAAATATTTAGTGCTCACTTTGGCTGCACATATACTTAAAAAATATATTTAGGGCTTTTTAGAACCTCTTGTTTGGTCCCCTAGGACTGGTAGGTCTACTTCCATGGGAACAGCTATTACTTAAACTCAGCTTTGGGCTTTGGGCATTTCTTTGTGATTGTTTTTATAACTTTCACACCATCAACTGGTTTAGCTTAATGGTTGGAATCAAGAAGATTTTGCAGGTCAAGATATAAGTGGACACTGATTTCTGGTCTGAAAGAAAGCATACTTTTTTTTGTAATTTTACATTGTATATTTTTGCATAATCTGTATATTGATAAGATCATTTGGTTTTTAAATCAGTACCAAAGTGTAAAGTTTCATGTTCCAATTGGTTCTGGTGATGTTTTAATGAATGTCTGATGAATCTTAAGGGACAGTCATTGCCTTTTTCCTTTAAAATTTACTGCTCACTCAGAGACAGAACAGTGCGATATATAACATTTATACACTGAAGAATAAATACCTTTAACTCTTTTTTGTTACTGTTTTCTTCTTCACAGAGTCTCATTGTGGAAGAAAATAGTCCTGGAAAGGATGGTACTGAATATTTTATTATATTCGAGCCTCATCTTCCAGCTTTATCAAAAACAATAGAGTCATATATCCTACCATTTGTATTTTCTGATGGTAAGTTTCTAGGAAAATAGAGGATTAAACTCTTATGTTTGCGATACCTTAGAAAAACTTGTTTTGCTTTCCATTAACATTGAGCTTATTAGTTATCTAGTCATGTGATGACGTATTTTGAAAAAGTCATTTTTAAAATTTAAGTAAATTATCTGAATTTTTTTGTTAGATGTTAAGAAGCAGCAACAATATCTTGCATTTGCAAAAAAGAAGGATGAATTATCCAAATCTATTGGAGTGTATAGAAGTGTATTTGAAACCAGAAAACAACTCATTGATGAAATGAAGTGTAAGTCATTTTTTTATTCAAAGATAATAAAAACTTACACTTTGGGGAATGGTAAGGCAGAAAAGGGTAAGACCATGAAACACAAACATTGTCTACCTCATTCTGGAGTATAAGTAAACTGCAGATCACTACAGACAGGTAAAAATGATGGTTTGTGTTATTATTATTTGATCTACTTAATGAAGTATTCCTTCATTTTAATTTAACTTATATCCCGCTTACCTACGAAAATTTGAGATTTTTTTGAAATTAGAAATCTGAATCTGTTAATTTAATGCTTTGACATAATAATGTTTACATCTATCTCTGGCATCGGGCAAAAGATACTAAATGACATGTAATTTGATTTCTAGTTTGAATCATGAAACTGTATGTATTGTACTTAAAATATCTGCATTATATATATCCTACTGTGGAGGTGCACAAAGTAACACACATTGATATAGAAATACAGAACTTACATTTTAATCAATACATGGAATGTTTGCTGCAATTCTTAATGTTTGTATGCTGGAATGCATTTGCTGAGTCATGCCCTAACATCTTTCCATTTGTCAGACTTTCTTCACTATGATTTTGGCTTCATGTTAGTTACATAGTTAAAATTTTTCTCTCTCTTTTTCTCACCTTCTCCTAAACAATAAAATAAATCACTGTGTGTGTTTAAATCACAAAGTCTAGGGTTCAATTCGCAGCCCTGGTCGGTGCTACTTCATATGCTGAACTGTGGCATAACTGATAACCGCCAGGATGGCTCAGTGGCAGAGGATCTTGCCTCACATGTGGGAGACCCCCAGTTAATTCTCACCCCATGCAGCCCCACATCCACCTGTGTGGAATGTACAATGTCACAAGTAATGATGTACAACTATGGAGACTGCTCTGGGCCCTCCCCCTTCTCTCTGTGATTCTCTCTGTCTCTGTCAAAAACAGTAAAATAAGTTTTAAAAAATAGGATAGTAGTAAATAGAGTAATGAAATAATCATTGGTAGCACTAAAAATTGTTTTTATAAAGTTTTATTAATTTATTAAAACAACCTTACTCAATTATGTATGAATTATGTATAGTCATGTGGATTAGGATTAAGTAATTTATCCAGTATTATTTGGAGTTTTTAGTATTTCTCGTAGCCACCTTAATTTTCTTATTTTTGTGTATTACAAGATATGAACCTTAATTTAAAATTTTTAGTTTAATTTTGAATTTTTTAAACAGTCACCATTTTTTATTTTATTTCATTTCAGGTCAGTCATTAAAAGGAAAAAACAAAAGAGAATAATGTATTCAAAAACTATATTTTGGGGGTTATTACAAATTGATGCAATTTTTTGTTTGCTTGTTTTAAATTTTAGGCCAAGTTGAAGGAGCAAAATTAAAAGAGGCCCAGTTGCGAAATGAACTAAAAACACATACTATTGACATTCCTGCAGCACAGCAGGTACAGTTTTCCAGTGTATGTGAAAGATTTCTTTTTTTATTGAATTATAGTGTAAATTTTTTTTTATTTTACCATTCATATTTTATTAGGAATGTTATGGGCACAACTGTTTTGTGTACTAAGATATAAGTGGATTATAGTCTAGTCCAGTCACTTATTAGTCATTATAAGGAACTAACAGAATGATAGAGTGCTCTTTTAAAGGCATTTCAGGTTTGTATTTTTAATGTAATGACATTAATAAGTGAAAATAATACATGAGCTTGAGAACTTCATTGAAAAGACTGTATAAGTTATAATCAATATATGCGGTGGCAAAGAATACGGAAGACAGGCAATTGATTTTCTTTTAAACTTACGTACTTTTATATAACTCACTTTCAAAGAGAAGTCAAGTCCTATTATAGGTCATGTATTTCTTAACTAAGATAAAAATAAAATCAGTGAGGTAAAAGGTTTACATTACTGTAACCGTATTCTTTTTAAGTAATGCCTTTTTAGTAATGTTATGTTCTTGGGGTGTCCAAATTGTCTCTTTTTCTCTGCTATCATTAATGTACTACCTGGTGCAAGAGTAATTGGCCTTATAGTTAATTTTTCTTTATAAATTACAGATGCTACACATTGAATCACTTTTGAAAAGAAAAATATTCGAACAGGAAGAACTAAAGAAAAAACCTAGAAGATCATGTACTCTTCCAAACTATACTAAAGGCAGTGTAAATGTTTTGGGAAAGGTTCGTGTTTAAGCCTTTTATTATCTTGTTTTGTTTAAAATGTTTTTAAATGGCATTATAATGAAAGTATCAGTTTCTACTTTTTAATTTTTTCCAATAAATTACTTGCTCTCATTAACATAACAGGGATTTGGCGGAATTTAAAACCAAAATGTATAATTGATTTCATAATTCTTATTACTGTCAAGGGCAGTGCCAGAACTTAACATGTCTTAATTCAAATCTTAAGATCTACTTAGAGATGCATTTGTGTCATAATGGCTTTAAAAGTAACCAAAACCTTTCCATGTGATTCAAACTTCAGTGAGATAACAGCAGGGAGAGAAAGATAAAATTTTTTCTGAGTTCTTGGTCTAATATTATTAGAGAATGAATTATGGGATTCACCTAGACATTGATACATTCACTTCGGATAACTCAATATATGCATCTTGCACATTCCTTATAACCTGGTTGACCCATTTGAGTTTTTAGATTTCCCACAATTCTATCTTAAAATAAATGGATAAAACGCTGTAAATTGTTCAATTTCTCTTCAGTGATGGCATAATAGATACGTACCTCAGGAGAGTGTATGATTAAATATATTTACAGCTTTCTGTTTTATTCCTTAATTATCAACACAAACTGTCTATATTAGAGCGGTAGATATGAGTCTGAATCTTGGACTTTGTTCCATAATATAACCAAAGATGTCAGATAACTGGTTATGAGCTTGATGAAAAATAATGTGCTATCTGACCTTTCACTGTGCACCTCTATGGGTTTTGTTTATCTACAACAGTATAAACTGAACAACAGAAATTGTTTAGTCAACTTGGCATCTGCCTGGCAAGAGTCAAGATTTTTATTTAGTATTTTCTTGGCCTCTACAGCTTTGATTATGGGATACATTCTGACTATTATATATTCATTTTTGTCTAAGATTTATGCAAATTTTAATAATAGTGGAGTATATAGTGATTGGAATAATAGTGGATATATTAAATTTTTGTGCAAAACTATAGAGAAACACTATAATTTATAAGTGACAGTATTCTTGGGAAACTTATGAAGACATGAAAGAAACCTGCAATTGTAAGTGTATTTTATCATAAAATGAAATTGAAAAATTTATAACTTATTATATGGTTCAATAAAATGTGATACTTTTGACTAAAATGTCATATTTTTAACTTCAAAAGCTGAGAACCACTGATAATCACAAGTTGAAAAGTATAAATTATTAAACAGCAAAGTAATCTACCACTCTCTTCAAAAATTTTTTTTTAAATAACTGTTCAATAAAACATTATAATAGGTTTTCTTGAGCTCAGCATACTTTAGCCAATCTCTGTGAAATCACCCCAATCCCAGCATCAAACTCAGCTGCAAATGTTCCGAAGCATATGTGTTAAAAAAAAACCACTAAGAACAAACAAATAAGGTTATGTATTTGCTGCCAGAAGAGTCCGATTTTTCCTTACATTTCTCTCCTCCTTGGGTCTACCTTTTAATATATATCTATGTATTTATTTATTTTTGACAGAGAGGGAGAGAGAGAGAGAGATACAGAGACAGAGAGAGAACTGAACTGGGGGAGCTCCCAGTTCAGCATATGGTTCTGCACGGGCCGGGGCCGGGATTCGATCCTCAGTCCCCTGCGCTGCAAAGTGAGCGCCTAACCCACTGAGCCATCCCAGCTTCCCCCTTGGGTCTACCTTTTGTCAAGTGAATTGTATTTTCATTTTATTCTACCATTACTCAGTCCTGAACATTCTATTTTATAGAAAATGTTTCTCATAGAATGTCCTCAATTTTTAATGGTGTGTAGGTTTATAGTATATGTATGGGTGCTTGACTCATTAAACTTTTCCATTTAATATGCATCTTAGCTTTCTGCTTTTACCTCTATTTTAAAACTGATGAAACTGAAACTAAGATAACAGGTTGATTTTAAAAACTTGTTCAAGGTTACTTATATATAAAAGCAAATGGCAGAGCCAGGACTCAAGCCCAAGCAGTCTGACTCCAAAGTCTGTGTTTTTTATCACTGTTCTTCATTGCCATTGTACATCTTTATTTCGCAACCACTTTGTGAACACTTTATAGTATTTCTAGCTTTTACATGAGGAAATTGAAGTTCAAAGAACTTAAAAAACTTGTCAGTATGTACACATACTTAGAGTGAGGCAGAACTTATATAAACCAAGATTTCTGACTCCAAAGTCTAGGTAGTTTCTTTACAAATAGTTACTTTAAAAGTGTGTAATAGTGTTTAACTACTGAAACCATGTTATATTATTAACCTAACCCCAAATATTAAAATTGAAAAATTAAGAATGTAAATTTATAAACTGGAAAATAAGATGCTAATTTATAATTTTTTAATTTTTTAAATTGTTATTACTCAGAACCAATTCCTGGAATTTCTAGAAAGAAGCATTCCTGTGATTCTAAGCATATATAGATATCTATAATAACCTGGTTTGAGGTACTAATATTCCACATTCAGTGGTTCATTTGATACAAAATTTTTGCTCAATATGTAAGATTTTTACCAAGGTATAAAATGAATTTTTGCAGAGGAAATACATTTTTAAATCTTCCATGCAACTGTTTTTCATCAAATGTTTTGAAAATCAGAGGGGAAACTTTGAAATCTCATTTTACATAGTTTCTCCTCTGTCCTCTCAGAGGTACACCTCTAACCAACAAGAGGAAATTTTTCCAATTATATTTAATCTTTCTTGATTCCTTTAAAAAACAGTTCTTCCTGGCATTTATTCTAAAACTATGATAAATACGTGGAATGTGGTACAGAACAAGAAGAGATTTACAATTTGTATCTATTTCTAACATTGTGAATACTTACATTAACTTGGACATTGCTATCCTAATTGCAAATATCTTGAAATGCCATCTTGTGTGTATGTAACTTTTTTTAAGTGCCATTCATTTCCCATCCCTGAGGAAGAATTAGTAACATCCATAAAAATAGCTAGGTTAGACTCAAACTGAAAACGTAGTTAAAGCTTCATTGAACCGAACACTATATGTGGTACACAAATTTTCTAAAACAGTTTATGTCTTAGAATAGATTAGATTTGGTGTGTGTGGTTTGGGGAGGGTGGAAAAGAATGAACAATATTGTATATACTTTGCATAACCTGAAAGTTTAAGGAAAATGTATACAAGGGCTGTCCAGAAAGTGTCCAGCAATGTTATATGAAAAATAGGTATTTATGGCTGGACTTTTTCCAGACAACCCTCATAGCATTAAGGAGTCTACTGGGGGCTTCCAAGTGTATCTTCACTTAGAATCAGTTACCCCAGTTATAAGATTAGCATGCTTGAAAACAATCACAAAATGGACACCGGTCCTAGCACTTGTGGTCAAAAATAGAATGAGATCACTTAATTTGATTTGCCTCTACTAATTCTTCCTTTGTTTGCTAGAACATTTTTTAAATCTTGATTTGCATGTGCATGTACTAGTTCCTGTACATGTCTGTTTTCTTACCTTTCTTCCACTATCTTCAAGTGAATTGGAATACAAGGGTAGGCTTTACGATATTTCTAACAGTGACACATAACTCTCATTGCTAGGGCAAGTTTTTGCCACTATTTCAGGTAAGAATAAAGGGTAGATGTGCACTTCATTATTCAGTGCAATGAATGAGGTTTTGAAATTAGCTACACAGTTTCAACCTTGGTGGACTTTGAGCAAGAACGCTTGTGACTGAAATATTCATAAATAGGAGAGTGTTTATCCTAAGCTCCAAAGTGTTCTTATAAGCAGAAAACATGATTCTTAACTTATGACATTTAGATTTGTTTTCTGAAAGAAATATTATAGTATTAGAATAAAATAGAAAGGTATGGTATATAATTATATTTATGTTAAATTGAATCTTAAAACTCCATTTATTGTATGTGTATATTAAATTTATTTTATGAATATTTAAGACACAGCCTAACAGTAGAGATATTAAATGTGCTTGATTTTTAAAAATGGGTTACAGATTGCACACCTGGCACAAATTGAAGATGATAGAGCTGCAGTGGTTATTTCTTGGCATCTGGCAAGTGATATGGATTGCGTTGTCACCCTGACCACTGATGCCGCACGTTGCATCTATGATGAAACCCAGGGTCGTCAGCAGGTGTTGCCCCTTGATTCTATTTATAAGAAGACTCTTCCAGACTGGAAAAGGTTAGAAAAAAAATGAAAGTAATGTTTTTTTCTCTGAAATATCTTTTCTTTTTTTTATCAAAGCTCTAAATTTAAAAATGATTTCTCTAAAAGATGCCTAAAACAAACCAAAAAAGTGGCTCAAATTACCTACATTATTTTTATCTGCATTTTCATCACAAATGTGTGTATTTCATTTAAATCAGAATTACAGTGTATTCAATTATATATGCTGTCCATGTTTAATTTGCTAGTTAAATGTTTTTTGTATATCTGCTACATACATATGCAGGCACATGCATACATACACAAATCCAAGACAAATTTTTGGTTTTTGCACAGCTAGGATGGAAAGATATCATTATCATTAACAATGTGAAATTGCTTTATTTAGAGTAGGTGTATAGATGCATGTCTTTTGTCCTATTTTTGTAATTTGAAAATAAGCAGCGATCATTTAGGTAGAGAGGGTCTCTATTGAAACTGACAATAGTAATGTTGAAATGTAAGAGACCATCTAGTTAGGATGCTTATTCTTATTTTAATATAAATCTGATTCTCTTTTAAGTGATTATTTCTTCATTTACTTTTCAAAGTATGTTTTTAGGGAATAACTATGCAAATCAGGTATTTATAATCAAAATTTTTAAATATTTTATGTGTACATGTACTCTTTTTTTTTAATTCAATTTTAAAACAGTTGAAAATGGTAACAAAACAAAAATGTAAAATACGTAACAGAGTATTGACCAATATTTTCTCAGATTTCTAAACAAAGCTTTGCAAAGCCTACAGTTGAGTAGGAATAGGGACTTTAAGGAGAATGATAACTCATTAAGAGTCTACTATGTTAAAACAAACATTTCATTTTATAATCTAAAAATAGATTAAAGAAACAACTGGAATTTGAATTCATCTGCTTCTAAAATCTCTCACCTGGCTGCTAGTCAGTACCTATTTTAAATAAATCTTTTCTTTTTTTTTTAATATATTTTTACTTATTTATTTTATTTATTTTTGACAGAGAGAGAGAGAGAGAGATACAGAGATACAGAGAGAACTGAACTGGGGGAGCTCCCAGTTCAGCATATGGTTCCGCACGGGCCGGGGCCGGGATTCGAACCTCAGTCCCCAGTGCTGCAAAGTGAGCGCTTAACCCACTGAGCCATCCCGGCCTCCCCACCTGTTTTAAACAACATAGCAAATCTTGTTGGATGATAATTACTGTGTTGATAGGGTAATAGTACCTTTTGTGAGAATAACTTTCTCTTCAGGAGTGCTTCTGTTATGTCCATAATCCCTGAAGATAAGAGTTAAGAATCCTTGATTTAGGGAAAGTATGAATTTGGTATTTAGGGCTAATGTTTACTCTAAAAACTAGTTATCCTCTCTATTTCTGTTATTGTACCTCTTAGTAGTATTAAATTAACCAACTCCTAGAGCCATGCCCACCACCCTCCAGCACTCCTACCTTCCAGATTTGAAAAAAAGCTACACTATGTGGACGGGAAAGGCTCTGACATCTCAATCAATCTCCATCTCTTAGATCCCATTATTACCTCTGGGTTTCAGTTGCTCATTCTTTATGCTATGTGGGAAGGACAGAGAGCCAGGGTAATGAGCTACCTCCTCCACACGTGTCTCCATCTTGGTCCTTGTCCCATTCCTTTATTCTAGTGCCTCTCTCCCCATGACACAGTCCTACCTTTGGCATCCTCTTTTAGGGCCTGCTTTAGATTCTGCTTTTCTTCCTTTCCTTAAGACACTAAACAGTTAATTTATGTTGATTTTACAAACTAGTTGGGTCGGGGTAGTAGTACAGATAAAACTTAAGTAGATAATTTTATATGGTAAATATTGTTTTCATTTATAAGGGCATAATAGTTAATCATTTAGGACAGTGGTGTCCAACCTTTCATCTTCCCTGGGCCACATTAGAAGAAGAATTGTCTTGGGCCACACATGAAATACACTAACACTAACGAAGGCTGATGAGCTTAACAAAGGTCTGCATAATTTTTGTAATGTTTTAAGAAAGTTGACAAATTTGTATTGGACCACATTCAGAGCCGTCCTGGGGCCACAGGTTGGACAAGCTTGATTTAGTGGTTTCACTTATGGATAAGGAATTGATTAAATGATCCCAATAATGTGATATATTTATGTTTTTCATATTTTGTGATTTTTAATTAAAATGCTATATATGTTTTGTTTAATACTTTTTAAAAATTTCTTTTCTCTCAGACCTCTACCTCATTACCGAAATGGAAAATTGTATTTTAAACCCATTGGAGACCCAGTCTTTGCCCGAGATTTGTTAACATTTCCAGATAATGTAGAACATTGTGAAACAGGTAAAGGAAGTTATGGAGACTTTATTGTATGTAAACATTATGGTTGTGATCCAGATAAATGAATTACTAATTATGGAATTTGTGTTCTTATTTAAAATGATAGTTTTATTAATATTTAATTATTTTTTCCTGTTAGAGGAAAAAATTGAATAAAATCCTAATGATAGCATTCTTTTTAAGAAAAATTTGCAATGTGTTAAATGATGTCATAATTTTAAAAATTTGTTTATTGAATGTTTTAGTATTTGGTATGCTGTTAGGAGACACCATTATTTTGGATAATTTGGATGCTGCTAATCATTACAGAAAAGAGGTATGTATTTAAAATTTCTTAAAATTCGTGGCTCTAATTTTAATAT
>PVKE010008359.1:0-47931 GCA_004027555.1 Craseonycteris thonglongyai | reverse complement strand
AGCTGAGATGGGCAGATAAATACGCCATATGGATAAAGTAAGATGCGGCTGTCATTATTTGTCACTTATTAAATATGCTTGATTACAGGCTTTTAAAAAAAATTAATTAATATTAATTTTTATTGTTTTTTGAGAGAGAGAGAGATAGAGAGACAGAGACAGAGAGAAGGGGGAGGGCCCAGAACAGTCTCCATAGTTGCACATCATTGGTTTTTCCACACAGTTTCATTCCACAGGTGGGCGGGGCTGCACAGGGCAGGAACTGGGCCAGGGTCTTCACTCCAGTGAGAACTGAACTGGGGGCACTCCCCAGTTCAGCATGTGGGTCCAAACGGGCCGGGGCTGGGATTCGATCCTTGGTCCCCGGGGCTGCAAAGTGAGCGCTTAACACACTGAGCCATCCCGGCTTCCCCTTAATTTTTAAAAAATATTTATTTTATTGTTTTTGACAAAGACAGAGAGAAGTGGGGAAGGCCCAGAGCAGTCTCAATAGTTGTACATCATCAGTTTTTGACATGGTTTCATTCCACACCTCCCTCGTGGGAGGCATGCCCCTGCGAACTGGGGGCCGAGTTGGGGGCCTCCCACTTGGGAAGCTCACCCTGGCAAGAATCAAACTGGGGGAGTCTGCATGGGCTGGGGCCGGGACTTGATCCTTGGACCCCCAGGGTTGCAAAGCAAGCGCTTAACCCCCTGAGCCATCCTGGCTTCCCCAGTGATTACAGGTTTTCTTCTCTTTTTTTTTTTAAAGATTTATTTTTACTGTTTTTTTTTTTTTTGACAGAGAGAGAGAGACAGACAGAAACAGAGAGAAGGGGAAGGACTCAGAGCAGTCTCCATATTTGACAGCATTAGTTTTCCATATAGTTTTACTCCACAGGCGGGCACAGGGCTGTGCAGGGCAGGAACTGGGCCAGGGGCTCCCACATAGGCCCCGGCAAGAACTGAACTGGGGGCACTCCCCAGTTCAGCATATGGGTCTGCCTGGGCCAGAGCCGGGAATCAATCCCTGGTCTCCGGGGTTGCAAAGCAAATGCTTAACCTGCTGAAACATCCCAGCTTCCCCTGATTACAGGTTTTAAAATGAAAGTATTGAGCATTTTATATTTCTTGCTTTAAAAACAATTGTATGTTTACTTACATTGTCCAGATTTTGTGTGTGTGTGTGCATACATGGGTGTACGTCTCAGTAGAAAAAAAGTTCTTCCAACATGTTCCCCTGCCTGGCAACAGCCACGAGACCTCAGTAGACTCTCCTCTGGGTTCCAAGTTTGTGGTGGGCCTCTCATTCACTGCCAGTTAGGCAAGGACAGTATGGGCCAAGGCCAAGCCTTGGTAGAGAGGTCCCTTGACATGTGTTTTTTATCCCTGACTGTCTGTCTTAGGTCTGTCCCCAGAAAGGCTGGGGTATAAGGTAGTGACACCATCAGCTTAATGGATGTGTTTTGTCTTGTCCCCAGAGCCTGGTCAGCCCCCATATGGCCAGGAAACACTCCCCAGCAAGCAGCGAGGCTTCATGGTGCCAGGCCTCAAGGGCCGTAGAAAGTCGGGTGCGACCCCTGCTTTCCAACTGGGATGCTCTGAGGGTGCTTGGCTTGGGCTGTAGCAATTGTGCTCAATGCAGAGTAGGTAGGGCTTGAGGTGGAGCCAAGGACCCCTAGGATATGGCTAGTGGGTCTGAAAGGGGTGGCATGGGGCTGTGGCTCAGAACGGAGGGCCGTGGGTGAGGTTCGCTAGTGCGGGGATTGTGGGCAGCTCTGCTCCTGGGGGCTGGGTGGGAGGGGCCTGGGCTCTGCCTCCCTGCAGGGTAGGTCTGAGGGCAGCCTCCTTCAGCCTGCGGGCTACCGGGGAGCCAAACCCGGGTGGACTTTGAGCTGGTGGCCCTGTGGGTGTGGGGGCAGGTCCGGGCACTGCTGTTTCCAGGCCTGCACTGACTGCCCATTTGCTTTCCTCCTCAGAGCCAACCAGACACCTGCTCAGGCAACTCAGTGAGAAAGGTGAGTGGGAGGGGTGGACAGCCACTCCCAGTGAGCTTTAGGGCAGGGGCAGGAAGGTGATACCTGGGTGGGGGTGTCCGGGACAGTTTAGAGGGGACCCTGTTTCTGTCCCTCCCAGGGAAGTGGGCCTCACGCCTGGCTGTCTAGGGAGAAGGCCTGAGCTCTCCCCAGGCCCCACACACTCCTTTTCACCCTGTCCTCGGGTAACAGCAGGAACAAGTGACATGCACAGATGTACACTGCTCTGCACCCCCTGGGCTCCTGTTCTGTCAGTCATTCCTTTGAAAGCTCAGGAGACTGGGCAAGGGTCTACGAGTAGGAGCCCCCAGAGAGGTGCCAGGCCTCTGGCCTCTATAAAGAGGCTCTCTGTCCTGCTTACCCATCTCTCCTCCCCTCCCTCCCCCCATCCCCATGTGTTGGAACCCTGCGGTGGTGGCAGCAGCCAGAGCAGCAGGAATGAAGGTAAGGCTACTGGGCCTAGGAGACTGGGTGGACAGGGGAGGGTGGGACTGCCCAGGTCAGCCCCGGTTCCTTCAGCTCTTACTGACTCCATTCATTCAACAGACACTGACCAAGCACCTCCTGTGCCATAGGCTGTCACGAGGGTGGCAGAGATGAATTAGCTGTGGCCCTCACCCTGGGCACACTTATGTACCCTTTTCTTAGAACACCACCCTGGTGGTAGCCTGCCAGCCTGGATCCTCTTTCATCTTTCCCTCTCTGGGGCAGGCAGGACCCTGTGGGTCTTAAGTTCTTGACCAGGCCCCAGTTTGCTACCTTGATAACTACCCTCGCCCCCCACCGTACCCCCATCCTTACTGGGCCCCAGTGGAGATAAGGGGTTGGCATCTAGATGCAGCTTTCTGTATAAAGTCACCTCACCCTCAACCACTGGCAGGAGGGGGTGGGTGCCCACAGGCTGGTCACGAGGAGGGTCTTGTGCTCTGTGCAGCATGCAGGCAGTGCTGGAACTCTCTTGGACTTTGGGCAACCCCCCCGTACTCGGGGCCTGCAGCTGGAGGCTGAAGGGGCTGCCCGGGAGGAGCAGGAGCAGGAGGAGGAAGAGCAGGCATTTCAGGTCTCTCTGGAGGACCTGGCAGGGCAAGCAGGCAGCGAGAAGGGGTCTGGGCCGGAGCCCCCAGGCTCGGAGGAAGAGGAGGAGGAGGAGAGTCTGGCAGTGGCGGAGCAGGTAGCCGACTTTGCCAGCTCCCTGCTGGCCGCCCTGCACTGCTGGCATTATCGGGCCAACGCTTTACTTTTCTCCCGGGGCGCTATGGTGAGGTGTCTCTTTGATTTCCCCTCCTCCTTGCATGTTCTCTGGCACGTGCATGCCCACCTGAGAGGTCCTCCACCCTGCCCTCCCCAGCCCTCTGTCCTTGTTCCTTTATTCTTGCCATCAGCACTTCTTAACTCCTCGCTCACTGTCAGGCCCTCGTGAGCCCCTGGCATGCGCTGTTTTAGCACTGGGTGCTAACTAGTATACTACCCAATTAGCATGACTAATGGGGCGGGTGTGCAGGGGGAGGGGGAGAAAGCCAGCACAGAGCAGGGCTGGAAGGGTCGAGGGGGTGGGGCTTTCCTGAGGCCTCATGCCTGGCAGGGATTTCTGCGTCCCTAGACCTGGCAGTTCAGGTTGAGTGGCGCAGGTCCAAGGCTGACTCTCAGCAAAGCCCAGCCCCCTTAGGGCTTAGGAGGTGCTGCCCCGGTTGGGATGCAGGAGCGACTAGCTCCTGGTAGCTGATGACTGCCCTTTGCTTGCTGCAGGGGAAGGAACACAGGAAGTCTGAAGGCCCCAAGAGCTCCAGGGGCCCCAGCAGCCGCTCTCCAACCAGTGCTGAGAAGCGCATGAGCTTCGAGTCTGTCTCTTCTCTGCCAGAGGTGAGTGGCCAGCTGGTTGGAGGGGATAGTGCAGCAGTACCTGGAGCCCAGATCTGATCTGCAGGTGGGGCTTCCGGGCTGTGAGATTGGGCCCATGGGGACAGGGATTACCCACTCCCCGGGACTCTTGCCACTTCAGGAAGCCTGTCTGGCCTCTGGGCATGTGGCTTGGTGAACAGACAGACCCTTTCTATGAATTAGAAGGCACCCCTTCCATTGGGCAGATGTAGTCCCTTGCCCAGGGGCACAGTTAGCAGACGTGATCAGCTTTTAGGTCCCCTTTGCCAGTCCTCCTTGTAGAGGGCATAAGGCCCTGGCCCTGCCAGCATGCCAGATATTTAAATCACACCTGTGCCCACCCAGGCAAAGGGGTCGGGTATTGCTGTCTATGGACATCTCCTATGTGTCTGATGTTTATTCCTTCCTTCTGTCCTCTGCAATAGCTCTTCAGGGAGAAAGAGGCCCGTAGAGGTTGAGTGATGTGCCTGACTTTGGGCAGCTTCTGAGGGGCAGAGCTGAGATCAGACTTGGGTCTGCAACTCAGGAGCCCAGTCTTCTTCCCGACATCCCACGCTGTCTGTGGGTCGTCTGGAAACAGAGTCCTTTGCTTTTGCAATGTTACTATAGAAGAAAAAGTCCATGAGGTCTTGACCCTAGGTGGGCCTCACAGTCAGGGCAAGACAGAAACATGGACTTTGGATAAGATTCTAGAGTGACACTGTCCAATGATAAGACTGGGAGCCACATGTGTAATTTTAAATTGTCCAGTGGCCATGTTAAAAAGTTATTTAACCCAGTATATTCAAACTTAGGATCATTTCAACATGTAATCCCTATAAAAAGCTATCAATGAGATGTTCTTACACTTTTTTTGTATGAAGTTTTTGCCATCTGGTGTGTATTTTATCCTTGCAGCTGTCCTCAGTTTGGACTAGCCCCATTTGGGGTGCTCGGGAGCCATGTGTGGCTGGTGGCCACTCGTTTGGATGGTGCAGGCCTAGAGCACAGGTCCTGCTCCACAGAATCTGGACTAGAACAATTGGAATCAGGTCTGATTCCTGAGGATGTGGAGTGTGTGCTTATCTTCTCCCTAAAGGCCTCTCTGAAAAGCTGCCTTTCTGGCCAGTGTGTGGTTCAAATGACCTTCATGGTGCTCCAAAGGGAGTTCTCAAATTTGCTTCCTTCCTTGCCCGTCTGCTGGGCATATGCAGAGTCGTGCACAGGGGCCATATCCCTCTCCTGCCCTCTGACAGGATTCCAGCATGTGGTCCTGTTGCCCTCTGGACCCTGAGCCACACGGAAGGCCCTAGCCCCACAAAGACGTTGGAGTGGCCTCTCATGTTGCTCAGGTTGGAACTTGAACCCAGAGCAACCCCCATGTTGGGGAAACTAGGGCTTCAGGGAGCTGCTTCTCCATTGGGTGGGGAGCACTCCCCAGAGTGCTGGTACCTGGGTGCTGACTCTGTGTTGTGTGTCCCTGTAGCTCCTAGGGAGGCTGCCACTACTCTTCCCCATCAGTGTTCTAGAATTTTCCTTGAGTTTGAGGACATGGGCCCAGCACCCCACTGCAGGGTCACTAAAGCACAGCATTACACTCCTCTCCTTATAGACCTGTGGCCCCATCAGTCCTAAACCCCTCTCACTAGGCTTTGAGTAGGCCCTGCTGTCTGTTACCTCATATGAGCTCTCTGTGCTGTCTCAGGTTGAGCCAGACCCTGAGCCTGAGGCAGAGCAGGAGGTGTTTGCTGACATGGAAGTCCCCAGCGCTGAGGAGATATCCTCAGACACAGAGTCTCCAGAAGTCCTGGAAACACAGCTTGATACCCACCAGGAGCTGCTGGGACTGGACCACCCGAGTGGCATGGTGGACTTTGTGGGGACTGAGAGCACTGAGGACATTAAGGCCCTGAGCAGTGAGGAGGAGGAGGAGGAGGAGGAGGAGGAGGAGGAGCCCGAGGAGGAGGAGCCCGAGCCCGAGAGCCTCCTGCCACCCTCCGTGCTAGACCAGGCCAGCGTCATTGCTGAGCGGTTTGCCAGCAGCTTCTCTCGGCGGAGCAGCCTGGCACTGGAAGACGGCAAGTCCACTGGCTTCGGGACCCCACGGCTGGCCAGCCGGAGCAGCAGTGTGCTCAGCCTAGACGGCAGCGAGAAGGGCCCAGCCCAGCGTGGTGGCACCACAGACTCCCTGGTCTCTCAGCTGCCCCCAGATGTGGACCTCAGTGTGGGGGTGGCCACAGAGAGTGGCCCCTCTGTCAATGGAACAGAGTCCCCCAGCCCAGGCTGCCCAGTGGAGACCGACAGGTCTTCCTGCAAGAAGAAGGAATCGGTGCTGTCCACCCGAGACCGGCTATTGCTGGACAAAATCAAGAGCTATTACGAAAATGCAGAGCACCATGATGCTGGCTTTAGCATCCGGCGCCGGGAGAGCCTCTCCTACATCCCCAAAGGCCTGGTGAGAAGCTCGGTCTCCAGGTTCAACAGCCTTCCCCAGACGGACCCAGAGCCAGTGGCTCCACTGGGGCACAAGAGACAGGTGGGCTCCCGGCCCACTTCCTGGGCCCTGTTTGACCTCCCAGGACCAGGCCAGGCGGGTGCTGGGGACCCAGCTCCGGTCGCCGATGCCGAGTTCCGTCCATCTTCAGAACTTGTGAAGCTCTGGGAAGGGATGGAGGCTTCTGCAAGGAGCCCTCGGAAGGGGCCAGGCCAAGGTCAGGCCAATGGCTTTGACCTGCATGAGCCACTCTTCATCCTGGAGGAGCATGAACTGGGGGCCATCACTGAGGAGTCAGCCACGGCCTCGCCCGAGAGCGTCTCCCCGACCGAGCGGCCCAGCCCAGCCCACCTGGCCCGGGAGCTGAAGGAGCTGGTGAAGGAGCTGAGCAGCGGCTCCCGGGGAGAGCTGGGGGCCCCGCTGCACCCCCGCATTGTGCAGCTCTCCCACATGATGGACAGCCACGTGAGTGAGCGAGTCAAGAACAAGGTCTACCAGCTGGCCCGTCAGTACAGCCTCCGGATTAAGAATAAGGCTGTGGCCGCCAGGCCACCCCTGCAGTGGGAAAAGGCAGCGCCCACCACCGGCCGCCTGCAGGAGGAGCCTGGAGCACAGTCGGATGGCAGAGGTACCCCGGGAGTCAAGGGTGGGCCCCTCCTGCAAGCCTTTTTGGAGCCATTGACTTCTGGGGGAAAAGGGACCCCTAAAGAACCCCTACTAAAGAAAGGGCTGGGCCCCACTGCGCAGGCTGGGGTGAGCCCTGGCGGCTGTTCTAACACCCCGAGGTCCCTGGTGCAGCCCCGGTTGAGCCCTTTCACTGTGCGGCAAGGACCTGTGGAGCCCATGTGGCCAGGCGCCCCCTCTTCCAGGAGAGCAGATCTTGTCTCTCTTCCTTTGACTCCTTACCCACTAGTCCACCGCCTTTTCTTAAGGGGCCGTAGATGGTAAATGAGAGCTCTCTTATCATCGCCCTCCAAATTCTGCAACCAGCCCAGCCTGGGAAGTAAGTTGCAGGCAGTTCAGAGGCCTCACTTCCTCTCTTCCCTCCCACCCAGTGATTTAGGCAGCTCTCTCTCCTCACAGGAAAGAGGAAGCCAGTGCTGTCCCTGTTCAACCATGAGCAGATGCTGGGCCAGGAGCACAGCCCTCCCCAGCCCTGTTCTGCCGGAGAGACGTCCCCACGGTTCCCCTTCAGCCCTCCTGCTGGCAACCAGAGGACCTCCTCGCCTGGGCCCCGGGCCTCTGCTCGCAGCCCCCTCAGCCCCTTGGACACTGAGACCTTCAGCTGGCCTGACGTCCGAGAGCTCTGCTCCAAATACGCCTCCCATGACGAGGCGGCGCAGGCCGAGGGCAGCCGGCCCCGCGGTGCACCTGTCAACCGGAGCCACTCGCTGCCAGAGAGCATGGTGGAGCCCCTGCTGTCGGCCAGGGTGGGCCGCTGCTGCAGCCTGAGTGCCAAGAGAGGCCGCCTGGGCCCCATGGCCCCCCAGACCCAACCTTCTGGGGTGTGTTCCCAGAGTGGGCCAGAGGGAGAGCAGGCCCTGTACGTCACTGCAGACCTCACCCTGGAGAACAGCCAGCGGGTGATTGTGATGGAGAAGGAGCCCCTGCCCAGCCCCGCTGCAGGCCTGGAGGAGGGCGGGCAGGGACCCAGCTCACTAGCAGCCGTGGTGGGGCAGGGCCAGGATTGGCAGAATGAAGAAGGTCCCCGGGACCCACTGGACCCAAGCCAGCAAGGCAGAGTGAGAAACCTGAGGGAGAGATTCCAGGCCTTGAACTCCATAGGTTGACTCGGGGAGGGAAGAGGTGGGGCACGAGGAGGAACCTTGGCATACTTGCCACAAGCCTGGCTTTCCCTGCGCACAGCCCCACCCGCCCAGGGCCCTCAGAAAGGCTGTGCCTTGGAAGGATGCTCCGCTGTCCCCAGCAAGTGCCTGCTGGGAACGTGCGGGCACTCCCCGTGCTCACAGCGACTTTCCACAGGCCCAGACGAGCCCCTCTTCCCGAGTAGCCACTTCCTTATATATAGTCCTTCTCTGGTAAGAAACCAACATTTAAGCTCTGTCTTCCCAGGGCGAGCAAGGCCTGCCCAGGCCCCCAGCATTGGCTGGCCACTGCCAGCCGGAGGAGCCCAGCCGGGAGACATGGGAGGGTGGCCGGAGGGGGGGGGGGGGGGGGGGGGGGGGGGGGGGGGGGGGGGGGAGGCTGTGCTCTCTCAGCCTTTTCTTAGGCTCCAAGCAGGAAGGAGGCCCATAATTTATTGCTTTCCATTCTGTGGTGTGTTTGTGTGCACGTATGTGTGTTCTTCTGTTGACTCCCCTCCTGTGAAGAATGTAACGGACTCAGTTCAGGTACTTTTGTGGGTTGTCTTGCTGACCCTGTGGTTGTCGCTAATGTATACACATTTCATTATTTGCCAATGGTGCAATAACCACTGCTGATCAACTGACCTGTGTGTGGTCTCCTTACTGGGCCTGGCTGGGGTGGGGGAGTTGATTGTGGCCAGGGGTGTCAGGAAGGCGGACCGTTGGGGGTTCCAATCGCCGTCCAGGCTTACGAAGCACAAGGCACTGGGGTGCTCATTGGGGGAGGGGATTTGTTCTCTTGGTGCTATACTCCCATGGACTTCTCTGTCTACCCACAGCCTAGCTCATGTCTTAGAGACAGGGGCATCATGCAAGCCTTTATTTAGCTTTTTCCTCCACGGCCACAATTGGACTAAATGAAGTATGTGTGTCTCTGTGGGGAAGGGGTGTGTGTGAATGGAACATTTTTCTAATAGGTAGGAGTTTCCAGTGTCTGGTGCCTTTTACTCTTCTCTCCCTCTCATTCCCAGGAGACATCCTAGAAGGCGAGGATTCTAAACTTGGAGCCTAGAAATAAATGTTTTAATAAGGTGGCTTGCGACATTGGGTGAGGAGTACAAGTACATTCTTTCTGGGATGGATCCTAAGTTTTCATCCCATTCTCAAAATTCTTTGATTCAAAAGGACTAAGAATGCCTCCCCATTTCTAGTTGGGTTTTCAGCCCTTTCTCCATGGTGAACTAGTCTTGTTTTGCCATTTCTTCTGGCTTGGGCCTGGGATGTGTGGGGCTGCAGGGCCCCCAGCTGGTAGAATTGTCCTTAAGTTGTCCCCACAGGTCTATTGGTTCAGGGCTCTCTGTGTCTTCTTTTTTTTTTTTCAAATATATTTTTATTTATTTTTATTTTTGACAGAGAGAGAGACAGAGACAGAGAGAACTGAACTGGGGGAGCTCCCAGTTCAGCATATGGTTCCGCACGGGCCGGGGCCGGGATTCGATCCCCAGTCCCCGGCGCTGCAAAGTGAGCGCTTAACCCACTGAGCCATCCCAGCTTCCCCACTCTGTGTCTTCTGACCTAAGAGGATGGCCTTAATCTGAAGGGGTGTGTGGAGTCTGTTGGGGTCAAGGGAACAGCAGAGGCAGGTGGAGCCTCTCCCAGCCAGAAGCAGACAGGGCAGAGCGGGCCTGTGTTCTCCCAGCTGCCCCGAGTGCTCTGTGGACACCTCCGCAGTCGCTGAGAGAGAGAGAGCTGGCTTCTACCGGGCAAGTCTCAGGTGATGCCGCTGGGAAGCCACCAACATACTAGAAGGAATCAGGAGACCCAGGTTTTGGCTCCAGCCCTGCCATTAACTAGCTGGGTCACCTGAACTGCTTTTTTCTCATCTGTAAATTGAAGGGGCCGGATCACTGGCTGTTCTCAAACTCTCTGACTCAGACTCTGGTGGGTGGGGCCTGGGAAGTTGTAGTGAATACTTTCCCGAGGTGCTTCTTACACAACCATCTAGGTATGTCTGGGAACCTGGACCAGCTCCATGGTTCTCCCTGTCTGTCCCTTAGAATCATCACCGAAGCCTTTTGAAAAACGGCTATACCTACATCCCGTGCACCCAGACGAAGTGAAACTTCCCCTTTGGAGATGAACCCCCGGGCATGGTGATTCAGATGGCCAGCCAAGGTCTCTTCTGAGCTGTATGGGGAGAGGCCTGCAGGGGGCCCTCCTGATGGCTGAATGCCTGACCAAGTGAGCTTTTCTCGGTCTCCAGCGAGGCACAGGAGCCAGGTGCTGGCAGAGTTGTCCCATGACTCAGGGACAAGTCAGAGTATGTGTGTCCCTCTGTCTCCATAGTGGGCCTGTGGACACAGCTCCCTCGCTTACTCAAGTAGCACTCCATGGCCCCGTTGGAAGGGAAACAAGCCCTAGTCAAATAAGAAATGGAGAGAAATATGGTGTGTTACTGATTTATTAGAAAAACTAGTAAATGGGTTTCCTCTGTTTGATGGAAGCACATTTGAGCAGGTGGAGGACAGGGCCCAGCTGGCCCCAGATTGCATGTTCTGTGCTCAACAGGGTCGCGGTCCTCTGCAGCTGCCTCCCTTGTATCCTCCCTGAGCTTGCTTGTTCAAGAGGCCGAGCCATGTGGGCCTCTGGACCTCTCCCCACTCCCTCTGAAGGGAGGAGGGGCTGCAGGACCAGCCTCGGGGACTCCACTTGCCCCCCGATAGGCAGGAAAGAGGAGTGGTGTGGTGGGGAGCTGAGCCTTCCACAGGCCTGTGTGGGTGCTGGTGAGGGGAGGGGAGCCCAAGAACACTCCATACCCCTTCAGCCAGAGTCGGTTGAGGCCAGGGGAAGGACCGTGCCCAGAAGGAGCTTCCTCTAAACTGCCCCGGAGGAAGCCGTTATGCTGGTGTGGACTGGAGCTGTCAGCCTACTTTGGGAGTACTGTTAAAGCAAAGACTGCAGAGTAGAAAATGTAAGGAAGAAAACAAAGAAACCCTACCAGGGCAGCAGGGGCCTAGCCCCCATGTAGCCCAGTCTCCCAACGCTGGGTGCCTGCGATTTCAGTCCAGCTGGTTAAGGGTCTTGGCCCTGTGTGATAAGGGAGGGATGCTTGGGAAGGTGGCAGTAGGTGGCAGGTCACATGCAGCTTGCTGCTCTTGACCATTCTGGGGGACCTGGGTAGTGAAGTCCTAGCACTTCCTTTGGGGACCTTTCATTCTTGGGATGGTGGAATAGCTTGTTGGAGATTCCTCACTCAGGTGCTATGTTGGCACACATGGAGGTGGCTCCGTGTCCCAGGGCTCCCCCAAGACTGGCCCAGGGAAGCAGTGGCAGGAGACTCTTGCCACCATCTGCTCTTCAGCAAGGACTATGCTCAGCCCTGGAGCAGGACATGCCCTCAGATGCACCAGAGACCTTTATTGCCAGGTGAGTGTAGACCTCTCATTGCATCCTGCCTTGATTTCCCTCAGTGTAGAAAGAGGCTGGTGGATGGTCTATACTAGGTTCCCTGTAGGAACCCAGAGGCCAGATGAAGACCCTGGCTACACAGATGGGACTACCTGGTCTGGGGATGTCGGGTTCCATCAGAAAAACTTCCTCCCATGGTTCTTTGCTGGTCAACTTCACCTTGACAGAATGGTGACAGAGATGTGCCTGCACTCAGGGCTCCTGGGACCGTCTAGTAACTACCTCCCTGTGTGGTTTCTACCTGAGCCTCATCCACTTCTGGAGGAATCACCTCAGTGTGTCTAAGGCTCCTTCCCATGGGGAAGGTGATGGAAACAGCATCTGTAGGCCCTAGGGGCCTGTATGGTCTCCTTGGGAAATGCTGACTGGCCCTCCAAACTTGAGCCCTGTTTTGGACCTAGCCACAGTTAAGATGCTGGGCTGGAGCTGTATTGCTTTCAAAGAGTGGCAGGGAAAATCCTTGTGGAACCAGTGCTATCTTCCCTCCAGAAGTGTGATCTCAGCAGCATGGGGAAGGTTGTCCCTGCCAATCTAGGTTGCACGGCCCCTTTGGCTGTGCTCGGGGATGGGGTGGTGGGGGTAGATGTTTGGTGACTCCTGCACCCATGTGAATCCCCCAAGGCCAGGACCTTCAGGAGAAGCTGAGCTTGGGTGGCCACACCTTCGTGGCTCTGACCCCAGCTGTGCAGAGATTGGTATCTGGACGGCAATAGCCAGGTGTGGCTATGTGTCACCCCAGGGTGATAGGGCATGCACTTGGCTGTCTGACCAGCCAGTACTCCCAGATGACAATATCTCTCGGGCTTTTGACTTCGGGATGCTTTACTCCAGGTGCTGGGCTGTCCATCTTGTATCTGGGGCTCCTCCTGTCTTCCTAAGGGCTCCTGGATCTGAGTTGGATATTGCTGGTTCAGCTGCTACTGGGGTGGGGTGGGGGGTCCCGGAGTGGAGAGGCAGCTCCTTAGGCAGTGTCAGGACCCGTCTACCTCCTTCAGGCCTGAGCCCTGTGCTCGAAGCTCTAACTGCAGTTTTACAGGGACGGCTGGAGAGCTTGCTGATCCTTCTACCACCTATGGGGGTAGCTAAGGGAACCAGAAGCAACAGGAGGCCACTGCACTAAGGACCTGCCAACCTTGGAAGGTGCCCCCATAACTGGTAGGAGGAATGTGGTGGCCCTTGAGGTGAGAGTCCCAGTTCTGAGGAAGCCCAATGGGAGGAGTCCCATAGTGTCCCCTCAGCCCTTTACCCAGAGCTAGTGCCCTGTGGGCGTACCTGGTCTCCTTATGTCCCAGGGGTGGGTCAGACATTCCCAATGTCCTCTTCCTTTTCCCTTTCCCTGGCTGCAATCAAGTGGGACAGCACTCCAAGCAAGACTTGCTCTGGGAGTGGGCAGCGTCTGAGGAACCTCATCGGCCTTTCCCAGCCTTTGTGGGGCTTAGAGGGATGGTGTGCCCTCCGCCCAGCCAGAGTGGAGAGGAGGGCATGTGCCTCGAGGCCTGGGGGCCCCAGTGGAGCTGAAAGCACCTGTCCCTGGAGCCTCTGTGTGGAAGGTGGGGAGCGGGTGCTGGGCCAGGCAGGCGAAGGCAGCTAGTGCAGTGCAGCGTGGGCCCCGGAGCCCGGCCCGGCCGGCGGCTTGGAGCAGGCAGGCAGCAGGCAGTGGGCAGCCGGGTGGCAGGCGGGAGGAGGGCCGGGCAGCAGCAGGCAGCCCAGCCTGTCCCGGGCAGCCGACGGAGGCACTGCGGCACCCGCAGCCCGACCCCACGATGGGGTGCTGTGAGGGGCTACTTCTTTTTGGGGAAGAAGCTGAATCTCTTCTCCTTGTCTTTCTTGCCGAGGTTGGCATCGGGGCCGGCGATGGAGGGCAGGGGCAGGCTCTGGGCCTTGACGCGGATGCTCTGAGACTCGTTGATGGCGGTGCTCACACCCTGCAGCCAGGACAGCATCTCCTCCTGCAGGGCGGGAGGGTCAGGGCCCCCACAAAGGATGGGGGAGGGCGCCCTAGGACTGCCCGTTCTGAGAGCCTTGAGGCCGAATGGCTCGGGTCTCCTTCACCTGCCCCTCTGTTAGCAGGGGTCTGGGCTGGGCTGCCCTACACTTACCTCATCCTTGCCATGGAAAAGCCACTCACTGCCATTGCTCAACCTAGAAGGACAAAGGGTTACCTGCCATGTGGCCACCTTTGGAGGGCTGGCTCGGACCCCACAGCACCTTCTTAAGAGGTAAAAATCTGGACCATCAGCCTGTTTGATTTGAAAAACCCCTGTGGGGCAACTCGGGCATGGAGCTCGTCTTATAGGGTAGGCCCCAGGCCAGCCACTAATGCCAAATGAAGCCACCAGGATAGGGGCAGTGGGGGCCTCACCTCAGCTTGAAGACATGCTTCTTCTTCTTGTAATGGGCAGCAATCTCACAGATGGCATGCCTCAGGGCCAGGGGCTCCTCCCCATGGTAGGGCACCCCCAGGGCCAGGTTCTTGGCATCTTTGTAGAAGGTCAGCTCGCTATTCCTGAGCACACAGTACAGGTTGTTCCAAGACCTGGGAAGATGCAGGCAGGCTGGTCACCGCAGTCCTGTTACAGCATCTATAATCCATGCGTATACCTGGGTCCCCCCCCCCTTTTTATTTAACACTCGATCTTAGCCTAAAGGCTGAGAAGCGTTGTACCCTTTTTTATTATACCATTTTTGCCTTGATAAATAGTAAAACATTTTACCATTAAAAAAAGGAAAGAAAAATCATCTCCATGTAGTTTCACTTTCAAAAGTTAACTATTAACATTTTATATATTTCTTTCTAGTCCTATTTTCTATTCACGTAGATAGCTAAAATTGTATTATGCAGCATATTCAGTTTTATGTCCTGCTTTAAAGCTTAACACTGTATCATGAGTATTTCCCCCATATTTTCAAATATTTTTTAAAGTAATTTTTAACAGCTATATGGTATCCCATCATATATATAAATAATTCCTTTTTGGTAGACCTTGTGATAGTGAAAGTTTAAATACAATTTAAATAATGTGATTAACATCCTTGTGCATAAATCTTTGCCTGCAACTCTGATCTTACCTTGAGATATATTTCTAGGAGAATTATTATGTCTGAGACCAACAGCATATACTTTTCAAAGCATTTCCACATCCATTAGGCCTTTTTGATTCTCACTATAGAACTGTGGAGTGAATAGAGTAGGGTTTTGTTTTGGTGGTTGCTGTTATTTTTTGTTTTGTTGATGACATATGCCCAGTATACTGTACTAGCTAGCACTTTATGAAGAAACATTTGTGCACATGAAGGCTCATCTGAACTGGTATGTTTGGTGACAAGAGGCTTATAAGCTAAGGTGTGGGCTGAGCTGAGCTTTACTGACAAATGGGAAACTGGTTGCATTTTCACAGCAATGAAAGCTGAGAAACATTAAGCTTTTTTTCCTTCTCTTTCATCCTTTTTCCTCCCCTTCGGGGGACAGGAAGGTGGTGAAATGAGTAGGACACATAGGGAAGGACTGTAAGGTCAGAGAGAGACTGACCCGTACAGAGCTGGCTGCAGAACCATTTCATAAAGCCCCGATTTCTGGTGCCCAGCTTGGGGGTCTGACCCTCACTACCTTTGAGCTTATAACAAATAAGGCCGTTGCAAAGAGGGGGCTGGGTCTTGGAGTAAAATACTACCTTGAGCAAATGACTGAACCTCTTTGAGACTCTTTATTCCCCATTTGGAAATGGAAAGCTCATCACGGGGTGGTTGTGACGATGTTATCAGTCCTAACATAATGCCTGGCACATAGGAGGTGCTTAATAATAATAGACTCTCCACTTAAGCCATAAGCCTCTTCAGGGCAGCGGGGCCCACACTCATTTCTGGAATTTGAATTAGCTTAGGCGTGGCCCCCAGGACAGGCTCTTGATGCTGCCCTGCTTCCCCGGGACCCTGGGCTGCTGCCCGAAGGCAGAGACCCCCTAAGACCCTAGCTAGAGGCAACCGGATGATGGACCAAACCCACAGACATGTCTGCCTCGGGTCAGGAAAGGGCACAACCTTTGAATGAATTCCACGGGGTCGCAGTCACTAGCCACCTATGTGAACCCCCCGCTTCTCCTATTTCGCAGCTGGGAAAACTGAGGCACAGATTGGTTACAAAGTGGGACGTGGTCAAGGATATGTTGTTAGTGCCAAGATGGACCTACCTGTTAACAGGTCATTCTAATCACCTGTTATTAGAACAACAATGCGAGTGTGTTCTGACTACCTGCCCTGTGCCAGGCATGGTATCTGCACCAGAAAGGACTCTATCATCATCGTCCCCATTTTACAAATGGGGCAACTAATGTAGGCTGAGGAACTTGTTCAAGGTCCTAGGATGTGAACTTGAGACCAGAAGTGAAGATCTGCTTTCCCCATCGTGCCAAGTAGCTGTCCCAGAGGTGTGGCCAGGAGCTCTCACAGCCAGAGGCAGAGGGTACCCGCTCCCCAGCACGGGCCCGTGTTGCTGGGGCCCCCGGGCGCCCTTTCCCCGCACACCTGTTGGATGCCTTCTTGTTGGGCCCCTCCAGGTCATGCTTGCGGCCCAGGTAGCCCTCCATCTGCACGCTGTGCCCGTGGTCCTGCTGGGCCGGCAGCGTTGTGGGCTCATCACCTTCGCTCAGAGGTGTGTCCAGAACCTTAAAGACAGGCTCGGTGGCCGGCCTCTCATCCCCACCGGATTGCTCCTGTCCTTCGTGGGGCCCCGCCTGGGGTGGCGGCCGCAGGTCCTGAGGCCACTGCCGCTCTTCCCCCTGCTCAGGGGCACATGGGAGGGGCACACCTTGCTGGGGGTTCTGCCCCAGGGATAGAAGCCAGCAGGCCCCCGACCCGGCTTGCTTCCCTATAC
This sequence comes from Craseonycteris thonglongyai, assembly GCA_004027555.1. Classification (NCBI taxonomy): domain Eukaryota; kingdom Metazoa; phylum Chordata; class Mammalia; order Chiroptera; family Craseonycteridae; genus Craseonycteris; species Craseonycteris thonglongyai. Next base: position 31,422 of record PVKE010008359.1, on the reverse strand, counting down.
TCTGCCCACATCTCCTGCCCCCCCCCCCAGTCTAACAGCAACAGAAGGTTGGTTGAGCTGAAGGGCCTGAGTGATGATCTCATTGGGTGGGGTGGGGGTTTTCAGGGCTGCTTCCCTGCTCCAGGCCCCTACCAGCCACATGTTCCAAATCCAGCTGAGTTCTGTGTGGGCTCTGGCAAGATTTCCTATGAAGAATGCCGTCTTCCAAGTCTGGTTAGAAAAACACTTGTACTAGCTAGGATGCTGAATGGAAACTTCTGTTCCTTTCCACTTGTGTCTAAACCCTCAAAGCTAAGGGCACCAAGCCCTCCGTCTCCCACACCACCTTAAAAAGGGAGAACCCAGCCTAACGGGTCTGGCTCCCATCACGTAACGGGGGTTTATTGGAGGGCAGCGGTTTCTAAGCCTGGCTGCCTTCTACAGTCTCCTTGGGGGCTTTAATAAAATAAGCCCAGACCCAACCTTCAAGATGCTGCGTCAACTGGCCTGGAGCGGGACCAGCGTATTTCTTCATAAGCTTTTCACGGGCTCTAGTGTGCAGTAGGGCTGACAGTCACTGTAAGGAGTTCCCTGTCCCAGGGAAAGGCTGTGGCTTTACCTCCCTGCACCCCCCTCAAGTGAAGGGAGCAGGCCTCCCATTCCCCAGCAGGAAACCTCATGCAGAGACCTTGCTCATCTGCCCTTGTCCCTGCTGCAGCACAAATGGGGGTCCCAGCCTCCCACTGCCAGGTGGGGCAAGAATCGGCAGGTCTATGTGCCAAAGGCACAAGCAGGAAGGCAGCCTAGCTTGAACCATATGGTCAGAACCTTGTCTCAAAGGCCTGACTTGCTGGAGACAAAGCACGGAGTGGGAAGGGTCCTGTAGGCCCCCAAGAAGGTCCTATCTGGATGCCAGGAGGACCAGAGCCACCCCAGGGAGTACAGACTCTGCCCCCTTTTCGGCTTCCTAGTGCAGCCACTGAAGGGAGTGGGGTGGGTGGTGGGTAGCAGAGTAGTGGGGAGGAGCCAGAAAACAGCCCGTGCTCCCCATTGTGATTCCTTTAGACATGGGTCAAACCCACAATGGAGAAATGGATGCTGGGAGGAGGTGGGCGCCATGTTGGACATCAGATCAAAGCTTTAAACTGAAACAGACTAGCCATTTTTAACAGCTAAAAATGGCCAAGGTCTGCCTGAGGTGGCACTAAGGGATGGGAAGGGTGGCTCCATGGAGATGTTTGAAGGCAGTGCTTGGAAGAAAGGTAAAGCTGGTCATGATGGTATCCCATCAAATTGGGACTTCAATAAACAGTTATAAGTTGGGGTTCCAGTAAGATCTCATTTAAAGAGGATAATATGACTGGAAAAGTTTGAAAACCACTACCCTCCCGAGTCTAAGAATCTTCCATCTATGAGAAACACCTATGCTCAGGTCAAGTGACTTATCCAAGATCACACAGCTTACGGGTCCTGGAGGCAGTTAAGAGCACGCACTCCAGAATCGGATAGGCCTGAGTTTCTATCACATCTTGAGGACTCTCATCCTCTCCTGTCACAGAATGCCTGGAGAGCTGTGGTCAGGCCACACTCATCTTCATGCATCTTACAGTCTTGGTGTCTTCAAGAGTCTGCAAGGAGCCAGCATTGGTCACAAGGATCTGGAGGGCCCAAAGCCAGGCCTGGGTTGTCCTCAGGCAGGGAGCAAGGGCAGGAGGGGCAGAGATGGGGCTGGGAGCCTGGGCTTGGGGTCCTGTGGAACTAATCGGGCCAACGCTCTGACCTGGGCATAAAGGTTGGGGAGGCGGACTATTGCAGGTGAAGCCTCTTTTCGTCTCTCACCTCTACGGCGAGCTGCGCTGCTCCTCTCAGTTACAGGCTACACCCCTCCCAGCGCCTGCCTTGGGGGCAGATGCTGGAGGGAAGCCCAGCAGACCCCCACAGCCACGCTTGCCCTCTCCCCCAGCCTCTAACCTCCTGGGACTGGTCTTAACTAGAGACCTATGGGTCCACATTTTCTTCCTGTCCCTTCACTTCCATTCTCCTTCCTTTCTGGAAGTGTCCTCTGCAAATGAAGATGGAGTTTTCCAGGAATCTCCTCTTCTCTTCTGCTTCCTCCTACGGGACGCCTGACCCACATTCCCTGCCAGGGCCACTCAGAGGCCAGAGCCAGGAGGACCAAAAGTTAAACGGTTAGTTGATAGGCTGGCTTTGGGAAATGAGGATTTTTCAATGTATGCAAAGATTTCTTCTGTGCTCTTGACTATTCACATGACAATTTAAAATACACCCTGAGGAGGAAGAGTCAAGAGTGAGGGGAGGAGGTGGAGGGGTTTGGTGGCTATCGTGCTTGCCCAGGGCGGGCAGGGCTTCTCTCCATCCTGGGCTGGGGGCACAGATGAGATGGGGCACGGTGTGGGCAGAAGGGCCTTCCTTTCCTAGGCTCCAGGGGCAAATACGCTTTGTGACATCTTATGAGAGGGCTGAAAAGGAAGCGGGGAGGTGACAGTTATGCCCCTGGAGACCTGCCATGCTGATGGGGATACTGCCTTGCCCAGCAGAGGAATGTGCAAGCAGAGCACCGGAAGGGTGCTGGCTGAGGCCCCGGGCCCCAGAGCTGCTGCGTGTGTGGCTGGAGAGGCGGGCAGGTTCTGCTGAAAGGCCCTGGATAGATGAGATGACCTGAGGTTCTGTCCCCCAGCCCACAGGGCTGTGTGTCCTGCTGCTCTGGCTCTCAGGTCATTAGAAAGATGCACAGGTTACACTGACACTGCCGAGGGGTACCCAGCCCAGAGACCCCCACCCAGAGGAGCTGGTGGACTCTGGAGAGCACCAGCTGCTTGGAGGAAATTCTGGGTGTCAGGCTGGGGTGGTCGCGGAGCCCTGGATCGTGGTGGGAGTGACAGCGTGAGGGAGAGGGGCTCAGGGTGGGGGGCTGGAATAAGGGGAGGTGCTGCCGGCAGCGTGGAGCCAGGTTCTGTGGTTGGGGGGACAGGTGGGAACAGTGGGGGGACGTCTGGGAAGAAGGCACGTGCACTGGCTGCTGGGGTCAGGATGTCAGAGGACAGGGGACAGGCGGCCCCTGCTGCTGGCTGGGAGGAAAGGACCCAGACAGGAGAGCCTTTTATAGGATCTCAGTCAGGGAGAGGCCTCAGCTCCTGGCAGGCAGGGGATGGCCTGCTTGGAGCCTTTGCAGTCTTGTGAGCTTAACTTTTTAGGGTCCTGCCTTGCCAGGAAGCTGGCTTGGGCTGGGGCAGTGGGCACAGGGTTGAGGGTCTCTCTTCCACAAAGGATGTCCAAGAAGAGAAGGGGAAATGGGGCAGAATGGGTGCCTTTCTTTAGACCGAAGGAATTGAAGGTGTACTTCCAGGCGCAGCCAGCAGGTGGCAGAGGGACTATCACACAGACAAATCTGCTCCCAGAAGAAAACCTGGTGAGCGACCACAGGTCCTTCTGGAGGTTCTCAAAGATGATCCGTGAACACAGATACACGAACGAGAAAAGGAACACAAGTGAGGGGGCTTCCCTAAAGGAAATGCTGATAAGAACAAGGACAAAAGGGTGCACCCTAGAAAGAGACTGTCTGACCACAGCCACGGGCGATGGTCTTTGCTAGCTTATGTCAGAGCAAGAACTGGGCTCCCAGGACGTGTGTAGGAAATCTTGAGGGAGGGGCACTCCAGGAAGGTTGGTTTGGGAGGGCTTAGGTAATGGATGCGAGAAGTCCTATGGAGGGTGTTCCTTTTAAGAGATGGAGGTCTACAGTGAAGGATTGAGAAAAAAAATGAAGGGAAGTGAAGACCTACCTCATCACCTACTAGATGCCAGCTGTGCTACGTTCTCGCCTCACACGCTCTCATGAGGGAAACGGGGGGCCAGGGAGAATGAGTGACTTGCTCATAGTCATATGTCTAGTGAGAGGAAGGTTGGTCCCAAAGTGTGTTCTACTAAATCCTGCTGCAAGGGGTGGTGCTATTGCTCAGGGTGGGGGGGAGGCGGGGAGGGGAGTCCCTATCTTATGGGTTCCTGGTGTGAAGGAACTCGGCTTAGAGAGACGGGGTCAGTGGGCTGAGGCAGCGTGACCATGTGAGAGCCACACTGGAAGGAGCCCGCAGCCAGACAGGACCTATTGCTAATGCCTTAGGGGACCCAAAAGCGCTGGGGAACTGCGGGGTGAGGGAAGCTGGCCACCTGTACGGCCAAGTGTTACCCTCCCCTGTATCTGATGTCTGGAGCCCCTCCTCTGGGTGAGGGGCGAGAGGGGCTGTTGGCAGACAGGTTGAGAAGGCTGTTCAGAAGAGTTGTTTGCAAGAAAAGAGAAAGCAATGATCTGTTGAGTTGAGAGCTGCCATGGAGATCAGGAGATGGCAACTTAGGATGAGCAGAGAGACAAATGTCTACGGAGAGCAGTTGCTGAGCAGGCGGAAGTGTGGGCGGAGCTGAGGTGGAGCAGGCAGTGAGGGGCCCCCCATGGTTGGTTGCAGGGATGGTGAGGGTTTCTCATGAGAAGTGCAGATCACTGCTTCAGGGGCTGGCTGTCTGACATGACACCTGGGGAACTGGGGGGACAGCAGGAGGAAACAGAGGTCACCAGACCAGGTAAAGTGAAGGGGTCCCTCGAACAGGGAGGAGACCTGGTCTATTGGCCGGTGGGCGAGAGAACAAGACTTTTTGGAGCTGTCTTCACCACTCCCACCCCTGGTGCGGGCTCTTCGGACCCTGCCCTGGAGGAGCTGGTAGCTTGCTTGATTAGCATTAGAAAGACTGAAAAGAGAAGACACTGGCTCCGGCACCCACCAGTCAAATGGGCAGCTTCAAACCCCATTTCTGAGATGCCTCCTGGATTAACAGAGTCTGCCCTGAGCCCATCAGTGCCTGGGACGCTCTGAAACAGAGCTTGGAAGGAAGAACGTGAGGGGGGCGTCTGGAGGAGTGAGGCCCCAAAGATCGTGTCTGACCATAGTATACACAGCTGGGCATACCCAGGGGTGGACGATGTCCAGAAAGAGCCCAGGGCAAGTTTCTCTGGGCAGCCCGGTGTTCCAGGGCTCTGGGCCAGACTGCAGGCAGACACACCCCTGCCACGCTGACACAGACGTCCTGCGGAGACAAGGACACGCCCAGGTTTAGGGGAAAACTGAAGTTTTCTAGGCCGGGTCTGCTCATTAGGAGCAAACCCACGATTTGCATTCACTGCAAAATGCCTGAAACAGCAGCTCAGTTCAGCCTCATGGGGGCGGGGTGGGGGGATTGGCAGAGCTTGCTCAGGCAAGAAGAAACACAGCTGCTGCCTCCACACCCACATCCCTTCCATCCAAGGACGTCAGAGCCGGCCTCTGGCTGCTGATTAAAGCTCCAGCCTGCCTGCCAGGAAGGCCACTGCTGGGCATGGGGGTGGGGGAGGTGCCCAGGTTGCCAAGAAGGTGACAGCGGCTGAAGCCAGCCAGGCACTGGCTGAAAGGTGTCCTAGCTACCACCCAGTGCCCGCGAAGCCCCTGGGGCACCAGCCCTCACATTCTTCAGTGCTGGTTCCTCCCCTGAAGCCACAGCAACCTCTCAGACTATGGAAGGGACAGGCAAGGGACCTGGACGTATCACCTCCCCGTGCTTATCCCTAATAAGAAGCCCGGTCCTCTCTCAGGAAGCCAGCTGCAGGCAGTGCCAATGCCATGGTAACCTGATGAAGGCGGCTGATCATGAAAGCACTCAGTTGCTTTCTGGAATGGCCTCACACCCTCGAGTCCCCCTGAAGCAAGGGCTGGATCTAGCCTTGGGGTCTCAAGGCAGAGCGAGCATGATTGCCCCAACCATGAACTCTTAAGACACTTTCTTGTCAGCCCCTTTTAGGGATGTCACTCGAGTGTCTGAGCAGCCCCTCTGGGAGAGTTCCTAGCACAGGCCTTGCTCCCCTCCACAAAGCCAGGCAGTGCACAGAAGGCTGCTGGCTGGGGGCCCCCAGTCCGGGGGTGACTTGGCTCCTCAGCAATATCATTTCTGCTGCGTGAAATCAACCTCAATGTTCCAACAGTCAACATCTCACCACAAATGTCACCCTGAGGATTCGGAGGCGCCCAGAGTTGGCAAGATGAGGACCTGAGCAGGAACCCCCCCCCCATCGTCCCCCCCAAGAACCATACCCAGTATGAAGGGGGGACACCTAAGGCACAGGGTGTTGGGGTGGGGGCGCCCCAGGCAGTAAGAGGCTGGGGAATGGCTCCGTCTGTTGCCAGGCGTCCCTGCAGGACCTGGGGCTGCCTTCAGGGCACTGACCTTGGCAGGAGCGAGGTCCAGCCCTGCCTCTGCCCCAAACAGGGACAAAGGCAAATACCCTAGTCCTTCGCCTCGTCCTTCCCAATTCCAGCCTCACACCGCTGGCACCTGACTAAAATGAACCAGGTTTCCTAGAGCTTCGGAGACTGTAGGAAAACGGGAAAACCACCTCTTCCCTGCCCTGCCCCTTACTCAGGCCCATTGCTGACTTCCAGGAACGCGCTGGGCTTTCTGCAATCCTGCAGAGGGCTTTATGAGGGTGAAGAGACCCCAGAGGATTAGGTGGTTTGTCTAAAATCATTTGGAAAGGCTCCTGCAGAGTTCAGGACCAGAGCCCAATGTCCTGACTTCCCGCTCCAGGGGACAGGCCTGCTGCAATGCCTTGTGTCTGCTTAGCCCCGCACGCACGCACTTACCTGTGTGAATGGACTGGTTTTTACCAGAACGTGCTCCAACGTGGCAAGGGAAGAGGTGAGGGGGACCATGAATTACACGATGTGCTTAAGGAACACAGTGAGGCAGGGAATGGCGCTGCAGTCCCTGTGTGTACTCGGTTGTGTGAGTGCACTCGGCTGTGTGTGTGCACACCAGGAAGGGGAGGACTGGGGTGGGGCCTACAGGGTGGCCACCCTGGGGTGTGCAGCCATCTACACATGGGTTCAGGTACCCGGTCCACTCCCGCCTGTTCCCCAAGCAGGAAGCTGGCATGCACTAGTGATGGGTCTCACATGAAGCAGCAGCGCGCGGATCTATTCTACAGGGCACCGACACCAGACCACACATGGGACAGCAGGAGAGCCACCATGAGGGGACACTCAGCAGACAGCCGGCCCTTCCTGGGCAGGGCCCGGTTTCTGTATAGGTTTTCCAGTCTGTGACCCATCCTCTTCTCAGATCAAAGATGGACTGGGTATCACACCCTCCCTCAGAGTTTTGTGGATCCTCATGAAAACAACAGGGATGAGACAGGAGAAGCAGCAGACAATGTTTCCATGAGGCCTCGGGCCTGGTGTTCACTGACTCGCCATCTGGTTTCTTCCTGGTACTGGGCACAGGCCAGTGTGCTCATCTGGTGGAGAGGCTGTCTCTGTGAGAAGGGTCTCAAATGTGTGTTCACTCCCTCCTTCCAGAGAGATACTCAAGTCCAAGCAGGTTTTATTCCCCCAAACCCATGGCCATTCAGATGCTGGATGGAGGCGGCTGTGATCCACACGTCATTACATTTGCATAGACGTACATGACAAACAATGGATGGAGTCAGGTCACAAAGGAGCCCGCAACCAGGGACACCACTGCACACAGACACACAGGGATGCACAGATGCACAGCCGAAGCGCGGATGGTGCAGGAGGCCAGGATCGTCCCAGCCCCAGGGTTTGCAGTCTGTGCCAGCCCCTGGAGTTCTCTTTCCTTCTGGTGAGGGCTGTCACTGGGAAAGGGGCTGGGACAAAGTCCACCAGAGACTCCCACAAACGGTGATGGGCGCTTCAGAGGGAATGTCTGGGAGAGACCCTCCAGCGGGGGCCCAGGGGTTCCCTCTGCTGGACAGGAAGGGCTGGTGCAGCTCCCAGGCAGGAGGCGGCAAGGGGAGTTGAGTGTGAAAGTGTGTGTGTGTGTGTGTCACAGAAATGTGGGAAAGGCTGGTAGGGACCTGACAGGGATTCTGCACAGGAAATGCTCACTATGTGTGCATTTTTCTGGGGTGGTTAGTGTACCAGAAATTTTCACCTAGAAGACCAATTTTCCTAAACCCACAAAGGCTCAGGAAAGCTCACTTGGGCACCTGGAGAGGTGGGGTTAATTGCAGTGGTGAAGCCATGCAAGGCACGTGATGAAGTTTTGCTTCTCAGCCAGCCACTCCCCAGAGAATCTCCCCCAAACCTGGGTTACAAGCTCCCAGGTCTTCTGCACAGACCCCTGGGTCCTTCTCACTAAGGGACCTCTTCCAGGCAAGGCCCTAAAGCCATGTGCCCAGGCCACTGGAGGGGCCCTGCCTAGCGGGGAGGAGCCAGCTAGTGGGATGAGTGTCCCCAAACACCCATGGTTGGGGCCTGCAAGACTGAGCTGTCTACCTGTGAATGAGTGAGTGAGTGAGTACGGGATACTCTGTGTTAAGGATGGAGAGGGAAAATGGGAAAAAAGGATGGTGTATAAAAATGAATCATTCCTGTATAAACTGTTTCCCCTGATGTAGATGGTGATATATTAATATAAGAAAATTTATTAGACTAGATAAAACCAAACTAATAGTCATGCTACTGGGCTAGCATGTCAGCTTCTGAGTTGAGGGGAGGAGGTGAGTTAGTCTAGGAATTAGGGCAACCTAAGTGGAAGATGCAGACTGAACTGAGGGCGTCTGGGGGGTGGGGCGGTGTGTGTCTGTCCTCGCCTTCCTCCCTGGCCGAGTCTAGTAGGGATGAGCGGGTTCTGGCAGCAACGACTCCCAGGAACTAGACAAGTGGGACAGGAAACTGACCGGGGATGTTCTCTCGGTGGCCGCTCGATGGGGACCTCGGGGACCCTCCCCTGCTGTCTCGCCTTCCTCCTCTTGAGGCCTATGGAAGACACAGCCCTTCATTAGAAACAAGCACCTCTCTGAGGCCAGTGTCCACCCCAAGGTCTGGTTCCCTGACCCCGCTCCGGGGAGCACACACCTAGTGTCTCCCCATCCAGGTCTCCCCACAACCTGGCGGGCACTTATCGAGGAGCTGCCTAATCTGCTTTCCCAGTGAAGGCAGACACTTCCGAAATGGACCAGTTCCATGCAGAACCACCTCTGGGGCATGTGATTCCAAAGCGGCCACTGCTGTCCACCCGGTTCTGCTGGCACTGGACCTTCAGGTTACCCATGATTTGGGATTAACAAGAGCTCCTCTCTGCCTGCAAGCTCCAGACACCCCAGATTTCTCTAACCAGTGGCCCAGGTGTGAGAGGCCACACATGCATGGCTAAAATATCAGGGGGCTCTCTCCTGCTCCCCGCTCACCCCCTTGGCAGAATGCTCCAGCTAAGGCCACCGCTTGGCCTCCCCTCACTTACCCAGTCTCCTCAGGTCTGTCTGGGGTCTGGCGTTCTTTCAGCTCAAGCTGGGGGAAAAGAAGGCCGAGGAAGTCAGAGCAGCCACAGACGGGAGCTTGCTCCCGGCCACCTTTCTCTAAAGGTGGCTCCCTGTACCCAACACACACTGGTGTGTGTTCCTTTTAGAATTACCCACTTTGTCTTTTGGTTCAAAAGTCAGTACTTTCTACCACTCCTACCCCCTTCCCACTTTCCCCCACTGCCAAGGCTCTTACACTGTCCATAGGTCCCTACTAATTGGCTCTAAGAGCTTTTGACTTGAGGTCACCCCCCACCCCCAAGGTGTGGCTGCCCAGCACCCCAGCCCCCTGCTCACTGTGGTAGGTTTCTCCAGGGCAGCAAAGCGCTCTGCCCAGGTGGCTGTGGACTTCTCAAAAGCCTCATGCCTCTTGATGAGCTTCTCCACGCTGTCCACTGTGTGTCCGAAGTCCCGGCTGGCTAGGTAGGGCTCCTGGGCGATCAGCCACGCTTCAGCCACGGAGGCATCCCGAGAGAACTGGCACACTTCCAGCACTGCGTGGAGAAGACAGCGGCTCCCAACAAGGCCCAGGGCTCTGCCAGCACCCAGCAGCCTGCTCCTGCTGGGATCGCGGGGGCTCAGGGACCGACAGGGAGCAGGTGGACGGGCAAGAGGCCCGCAGCGGGGTTGTCGAACCGGGTGGACACTCTGCTCACTGGTGACCTGCTGCTGAGGTCACTCCATCCCCACACTGGGCCCCTACGTCATATCCATTGATAGAGATATTAAAAAATATATATATATTAAATAGAACAAACTCCCTTTTGAAAACAACGTGTAGTTCAGACGTCTCCTTTTGCGGAGCGGTCTTCTGCCCTGAACACTCTCTTCCCAGCCCTTGGCTGTCTCACAAAATCATGGATGAGCAGCCTTGGGACCAGTCCAAGCCTTCTTGGCTGGTCAATCCCCCGAGTGGTAGGTTCCGCCTCCCTAACCGCCAGCTGCAGAGGACAGAGCTCCTTCTGTGCCCAACATGCCTCAGATCAAGCACCTGGGATGCACTACGTTCCCTGACCCCCTCCCCAGGCCACACTCTACTGGGATCCCAGCATGGCACAAGGCGGGGGGCGGGGGGCAGGGAGCAGAGAGCGGGGCACTGGCTGGTTAGACGGGGATGCCCGAGGCCCTTGGCTGTGGAGCTCTGATGATGGAAGATGCTGTAGGGCTCTTCTCCAGGCAGTGGTGGAAATCTACCCCTTTGACATCAGCGCTCCCTGCCCCCCCACCCCCCCAACCCCCCAGCAGGGACCTGGGCCCGGCCCCTCCAGGTGCCCTGGCCCCCATGCTGCACTCACAGTCTCGGAGCCGCTCCCAGCGGGTCTCCCACTTCTCGTTCATCTCCTTCCTCTTGGATACCACCTGCCGCAGTTTCTCGCTGATCTGCAGGGAGGAAGGGCATAGCTCAGGCTTGGGTAAGACTCCCCCATAGGAGGTGGGGTGCAGAGAGCTCCTGCAAAGAATGCCAGGCTCGGTCACATAGGCCTGGCTCTAAGTCTGGGCCCTGCCACTTGCCAGCTGTGCAGTCTTGGGTAAGTTACTTAACCTCTCTGAGGCATATGTGCCTCAGCTAGGAGGTGGATGTAACCAACTCCAAAGTGTGCACATGGGGGGCGTTCAGTGCATTAGGAGCCTGCTCTTCCTACTGAGCAGCCAGCCCCTTGAATGGGCTTGGTAGGTTTTAATCACTGATGTTCCATGGGGGAAAGAAGATGAGCGTCCTTGGAAAATCCCTCCCAGGAAGCTGTCTGGCCCCGCAAGTATGGAGCTGGGACAGGGACAAGGCTGGTCTCTGTCTCGCTGTTCCTGTCACCTCCTCGAAGGCCTGGTGCTGCCGCTGTAGCAGGGACTCGCCGAGCTCCAGGCAGGCGTTGAAGTTCTTGCTCCGGGTTTCGATCTCCGCCCTGATGCCCTGGTGGTACTTCATGAGCAGCTCCACCGAGGACACGTCTCTGGGAGGCGGGGAGGGAGTTGGGGGAAGAAGAAACGCTTGGTGACTGGCCTGTCTGATGCCAAGTCCTGATCAGAGGGGCCGCTCTCCACCTGCCCGGGAGCCTGACCCCGCAGAAACACTGATGTCCTAGCATCTTCCATTGGCCAGTGGCCAGGGCACGTGTGGGGCTGCAAGGACGCCAAAAGGAGCCTGGGAATGTTATTTGGCAACAGAAAGGAATGAAGTTGCATGCTATAATACAAGTAAATCTTGAAAACATGCTCTGCGAAAGAAGCCAGTCTAGAATGACCACCTATATAATTGCATTCACATGAAAAATGTAGAGACAGAAAACGGTGGTGGCTGCCAGGGGCTGGGGAAAGAGGAGAATGGGGAGTGACGTCTGCTAAGGGGTACAGGGTTTCTTTTTAGGGTGATGGAAATCTTCTAAACGTATACTGTGATGGTTGTATAACTGAATATATTTGAAAAAACCTATTCGATGGTATTCTTTAAATACTGGATTGCATGGTAGAGGAGTTAAATCTCAACAAAGATGTTAAATATAACATCTCGACCATCAGGACAAGCACCCTAGGAGCAGGGCAGGGATAGGCCAGCATTGATGGCTAACATGACACCCTGAGCTCTGTGGAGGCTCTTGCTGCCTGTGTGTCTGCCCCCAGCCCCATGGGCCATGAGCTCCTTCCTCAGTTTTAGAGGAATGGCCTCCTACATCCCAGTGTGGGGAAGAGATGTTATTTCCACTGACAACCGTGGTCACTGCGCTCACTGTAGAACCTCACTCACGGGTCTTTCTCGCCACACTCAGGATTCCCCTTACTCTGACATGGCCCGTTCTCCTGGCAGAGGCCGAACCACTCAGTTCCTGCCTGGACCCGGCCCTCAGGTGCCCCCCGGAGAGTCCTGTGCCTCCACAGTCCAGGACTGGCCCTCCGGGGGGAGCCCCAGTGCCATGCCCTCGTCTGGGGCGGCCCCTCACCTGGGTCTCTCCTGGGTGTCGATCTGACGGATGATGCTCTCCATCCAGGACAGCAGGTCTCGGACCATGCTCAAGAAGCGGAACTTGTCCGCTGTGTCCACCAGTTGGGTGCGGCGTCCAGCGCAGGCATCGAGCAGTGCCTGCCATGCGGCGGACACCTCCTGCTCCTTGTTCTGGATGGCATCTGCCTTCTCCCCAGCGTATGCCGTCTGCAGGCGCGTGGCCACGTCCTGGAACTGCTGCACCTGTGAGCAGGCAAAACCGGGCGTTGTTCGCTGGAGAGACACATCTCAGGCCTAGGACAGGTGCGGGCGTCTGCCTCCTCCTGGCCTAGGACAGGTGCGGGCGTCTGCCTCCTCCTGGCCTAGGACAGGTGAGGGCGTCTGCCTCCTCCTGGCCTCATGCCCAGGCAGCTCCCACTGGGCGCTGGAGGAAAAGACTTCCTGCTTTGGCACCGCTGCTGATCCAAGGCAACCTCCACCCTCACCCCTGCTTGGGCTTTGATCCTCATCAAAGGGCAGCAAAAGGAATTCTATACCCTTTGATCATCTCAGAAGTATAATAATAAGGGTAACTATGTATGGGGCACTATTCCAAACATGTTTTGTTCATTATTTTCTTCATCTTTACAACAACCCCATGAAAGAGGTACTATTATTATCCCTGTTGTGGAGAAGAGGAAATGGAGGCACAGGTGGGCTAAGTGACAGGCTTGGGGTCACTTACACAGTAGAGGGGTACAGTTGGGACTGGGCATGTGCTCCCGAGGGTCTGTTTTAATCACCCTTTGAGGAAGGGGCTACACCACACCCTGTGTGGGAGGCTGGCCCCCGGTGAACAAAGCCTTATTTCTGAGACCTCAGGGGCTCTGGTGCCCACAAGACACAAGAGCCACAGCCTGGCCCCACTGTCAGCTAGAGGACAAATCCCTAGGATGCCCCCCTTCTGGGTGAACCAGGGGCCCTGAACCCCACTGAGTCAGGGAAGACTGAACAGCCAGCCCACCTCTGCTCCACAGGAAGCCTGGTGAGCACCCCCTAGCTGGGGCCCCTGGCCCCCCACTTCCATCACACTGAACTCTGTGCAGGTACCTCAGGGGGCATCCCAGTGGTAGGAGGAGGGGATCTAAGCAGATCTTGGGGCCCCTGCCGCTCCCATGTGGAAAGGCTGAACAGCCCCACAGCTGAGGGCAGAGTCTACAGCCAGATGGCCAGGATCTGCACCTGGCTCCACTGCTCAGCTACTTGATCCTGGGCACCTTATTCACCCTCTCTATGCTTGCTTTCCTCATCTATGAAACGCAGACAACAGTAGTACACAGTAGACTCTCCGTTCACCGGAACTCAAGCAACTGGCACTCCCAAGCAACCGGTGCTGGTTGCTTCAGTGCTAGTTCATGGAGACTCTACTTACATTTATCTGGCATCTACCAATCCCCATGGGTGCCGGTTAATGGAGAGTCTACTGTTCCTCCCTCAGAGAGTGACTCTGAGGATCCAGCGACTGTGTGTATTGTTTAGAACAGTACCTGGCGCTAGAGAAGTGTTACCTCTATATTTGCTAGTAACACTGGAATACTTTGCACAACCAGAGAAATTACATTGTAAGGTATATAATGCATGGGGTTTTCGTGAACATTCAGTTTGAAGAACTAGAAGCTAAAGCCCCTGTCTTCCTGTCCTGAGCTGTTGCCTCTCTGTGGAGGTGGTCTCCTGGTGTTGCTTCTAGAGTTGTCCCCATAGGAACCAGGAGAGACCCTGACTCTTAGGAGCCCCCCAGGAAACGGGTCACGGGGAAGATACGGCAGGCCGGTCCCTGGAGCCCGTGGCTGGACAGGAAGGGGCAGAAGGCACCTGCACGCCCAGCAGGTGGAGCTCCCGCTCGAAGGCCGTGTGCACCCGATGGAAGGACTCGGCCGTGCTGGCGTCCAGCCCCACGTCCTCAGGCAGCTCACGGTGCTTCTCGTCGATGAGGCCCAGGATCTCGGTGCCTGTGTAGAAGTAGCGGTGCAGGTCATAGGAGGCGGCCAGCAGCTGCATGCGGGTATCGATGAGCTCCAGCAGGTCCGCCCACATCTCGTTCAGCCCGTCTTTCCACTCGGCGATGGTGGCCGCCTCTCCGTGGCCCGCGTCGATGAGCTGTTCGATGATGGCATTCACGTTGTCCACCCGGTCCTGCCCTATCGCCCCAGTCTCCCGGGCAAAGTCCCGGAACTTGTCCCGAAGCAGCTGGACAGAAAGGAGACAGAAATTTGGGGATTGGGGCTCAGGGGTGGGTGTTGTCATCACACTGGCTGGCCACCTTCCCAGGTGGCGATTGTGGCCACCTGAAGCCGTGCTCCCACAGCTTCTCAGGGCGGCCTGAGCACCCACGGCTGCGCCTGCAGCTATGCAGCACTTTGGTGCATGCATGTCTGGAGTGCGGCTCCTGCGCCGACTGCAACAGAGAAAGACAAAGACAGCGGCCGTGGTACTCACAGTCACATGGTCAAAGTCCTGCCCCATTTCTGGGGAAGAGGCCACCAGCTCCTTCTCTGCAATCCACTGCTCCAAGTCATCGGCTTCCCTCTTCAGCTGGAACAGGTCGCACATGTTCTTCAGCTTCCGCTTGCGTCCCTCCGCCGTGTCCTTCAGCCCCGCATACTGCTTGTCCACTTGCCCCTGAAGTCTGATGATCTGCTCCCTGAAATTCAAAACACGGAAGTGCTCAGAGGTAGTGACAGAGTACTCAGAGCGGCCAGCTCAGAGGGGCTGACTGATGCTTCCCAGCCCTGCGACAGGGACAGGTGAGGGAAGTACAGCTTCGGAGAAATGACAGGGACTTCTCCTGGGGGAGAGTTAGGGAGAGAAAGAGCCACCCCTTAGACCCTGGTGCTTCAGGGAATGATAGGACTGTGTCCCCCCACCCCTTGCTTCCTGCCACTGCCCCTCACTCTGAGAAGGCCAGAGAGACAGTGCAAATGGGGGAACCCCTACATTATTCTTCAAAGGAGGCCGATGGGGCAGGCTGTCTGGGAGGTTCCAGCAGCAGCAGGCCCTGCTTAGTCCTCAGGGAGGAGGGGGGGCAAGCAGTACCAGGGTCCCATCACGGGGGCTCCTTGGGAGATGCTGGGGTGGCTTTGAGGACCCACTGCTGTGGATGCCCAAAAGGCAGCTGAGGACAGGGCCATGCCTGGGACAGCCTGACACGCCTGGCCCAAAGGGCTCCCATTTATGCAGAGCCCACATAACTGACCAGCTGAGATGGGTATAGGTTTTCTACCTTCACTCAGATACAATGGCTTCGCTGAACACTGTGAAATCCTAAAGTATCTTCTGTACCATTAAAAAAGAAAGTTAGTCTTTAGTGTCTGTCAGCATAGTCTAACTCCTCAAAAGAGTTGGAGCTCTTGGTTCACCCACAGGGTAGTTTTGCTATTCCGTTTTCTGATCTTTTTACAAACCAGACCTTATTCGGCCCTGTTTGAAGTTACTCACACGAAACCGAGGCATGAAACGGACCTGGGCCAGTCAGTAGTCTGAAAAGCAGTTTCCTGAAACCCACTGTTTTGGGGTAGACTTCCTGTTTTCCTACTTGCACTTGCGGGCACCCTGGTTGGGAGTGCCCAAATGGCCTGACTGCCATGACCTGGCCAAGTTGCCCCTGTTGGTGCACGCACCCCTCAGGGTGGCCCGCAGACAGCAGGCTCTGGGCCCGGCCGGCCAGCTGCTTGATGTTCCGGCCGTACTCCTCCACCGTGCGCTGCTGCCGCAAATGTCGCTTCAGCATCACGATGGCGGCCTCTTCGTCCTAGGAGGCGGGGGACCGTCAGCATGGGCTCAGCGAGCCGGGCCTGGCCTAGGGTACAGCCCAGCTTCTCGGGTGCCCGAGACGGAGGTGAGCCAGGCTCGCAAGACACCACAGGGGAACCATGCCCGACTCCTCCTGCCACTCTTGTTCTCAGCAATGCCTGCACCCTACCTTCCTCTTGTCTCCATCAATTCTTACCTGTTATCTACCCTTCCAGGCCCAGCTCCAACCTTCTGTCCTGTGAAAACTTCCTGTATCACTCCAGCTTTTAGAAACTGCCTTGCCTCACCTCTCACCCCCTCCCACGGGAATTCATCAGCACAGGATCCATGGCACAAAATGGGAAGGACCCCTGGGTTGGAGCAAGTCTAAGTTGGCAGACAGATGCCCGGGTGTAGTGGGTGTGTGCTAGGGGCCTGCTCGAGAGGTGGGGCATCCTGAGAAGGAGGGTTCCTGACTTGCAAGGTTCCCTGACTTATAGGGTTCCCCACGGACTGCCCACCCCAAGCCCTCCCTCGCAGCCTCAGCACCCGGCTTGGCCCACCAGGCCCCAGCAGACCTTGGGGGTCTCTTCCGAGATGACGTAGAGCTCCTGCTCGCTGATCCAGGCCTCGGCCTCGCCTGCGTCCAGGTAGTACTGCTGCGCCTCGCTGGCTTCACGCAGACGTTGCAGCCGGCCCGCTGCTGCCTCCCTCAGTGTGTCCCATGAGCTCTGCAGGTGGCCCAGGCGCTCCTCGATGTCCTGGCAGTCGATCTCCGCCTCCACCACCAGCCGCTGTCCTCTCTGCAGCACGTCCTCGACCCTCGGGGCGTGACCCAGGATCTCATTCTGCAGCGTCTGTGGCCGAAGGGGAAGGGCTCAGCAGCGGGGCCTTCCCACTGGGCAGGTGAGCCCGGGCCTGCAGCAGGCTGCCCAGGTGAGCCTGGGCTGTTCTCGCTCCCTCCTGCTCAGGAAAGCTACAGCAGAGCAGGTATTGGCCACAAAAACTGCCCATGACCATGGGCCAGGCACTGCACATCATCCTGCTCTCACCCTCCCCTCGTCTTCTGAGACAGACACGAGGAAACTGGCACAGAGTGGTTAAGTAACCTGTGGGCAGCGAGTGGAAGAGCCAGGCTCTGAACACGGCTCTCCCTGACCCTCCCTGTGCCCTTGACTGCTCCCTACTCTCCCTATGTCTCAGCAGAGCTTGATTTCTTAGTTGTACATGATGGAGGAAAGGAAAATAGTTTTTCAATGGCCTCTTGATATCTCATTTTATGATAGCAGCGTTTGCTTTTCTCAAACAAGAGTCGACAGCTGCCTCTTGAACAGAGTTTAGGGTTTGGTTTGGTTTTCTCCATTTCTATTTCTCAAATCTTCTGTGAGCTCTGTATTATTTTCAGTCTGAGCCTTTGGTCACCAAAATGGCATTTTCCTCCCACTCTCGTGACTGGGTCACCTTTTTTCTTCAGAGGGTCATGACCCATGTGTCACTCACTTTCTGGGTCCTAGAAGCCACAGCCTGGTTGCTTCTTGCATGTGGGTTCTTGACTCCTTATATCATATCTCCTTCCTTTCTATAACTTCCCAAGGCCTTTAAAACCAAAGCAGTACACGCGGGCAGTACAGTGACTGTCAGCATTTAAAGTATATAGAACTAGCAATATCCACATGTTAACTAATTCACTGAAATGCATTTTTACATTTTATGCAAGGAATCTTGACACTGACAATTTCCTGTGGTCTGAGCAATTGTAGTTAAACCACCCATAGTGTCAGCTCCATTTGCCTCTACTTTTCCTGAGGTCTTATGACCTCTGCAAGGGATCCTAAAAGGTCTGTGTTTGTCTGTCTCTATGTCTCTGTCTCTCTCTCTCTAAGCAATTGCTTTCTAGGCTCCTGTGCAGTATGCTCCCTTACGATGTCTTCTACCCTGAGTTTATTTATTCAACATATATTTATTGTTATTTCTCATGTAGTAGACTCTGTTCTAGGGACAATGTGGAAACAAGATAAACAAAACTCCAGCCCTCATACAATTTACACTGTAGCAGAGGAAACAGAACGTAAGAATGTAAATAAATGAATATAGGTATATAATGGGTGCTATGAGAAAAATATAACAATGCGATGAAGACCATCTGCTGAGGTTTGGTGGTGGCTACTTTAGCTGGGAGAGTCAGGAAGGGCTTTTCTGAGGAGATGACATTTGAGTGAGACATGAGTAATGTCTCAACCACCCAAAGAAGGGGTGGGGATGAGCATTGTTAGTAAGAGGAAAAAGCAAGTGCAAATCCCTAGGGGCAGAAGTAAGCCTGGATTGTCTAGAGGCCAGAGAGAGGGTCAGGAAAGCTAGAATCCTGTGAAGAAGAAAGAAAGTGATTAAAGGTGAGATTCAGAGCTAGCAGGGGCCAGACCACGCAGAACAGTGGTTCTTACCCCTTTCCAGTCCAATGTTGGACCTCGTCCGACATTGTACTTTTCCTCTTCCGCTCCTATGTCGGATGATGTCCAACAGTGTAATTTTCCTTTTCAGCTCCGATGTTGCACAATGTCCGATACGTACCTCTTGTTACATTCGCCTATTATATTGTTGGAGCCTATCTGACGTCTACCTATTTTAGTACTTACTTTAGCCAACTCATTGTGTAATTTTTACTTTCTTTGATCACCATGTGTTTTGGTGTAAACAGTTGAAAATAAATTGGGAGTTGGGGGGTGGGATGCGGGTTGCATAAAAATTGGATGGGAAAGGGTTAACCCTACTGCACACTGAATAATCTGGGAAAACAGACACAGCTAGGGCCCCAACCTTTGAGATCCTAATTCATTGCTCTGAAGTAGGGCCTGGGCATTCGTAGGTTTAAAAGTTTCCGAGATGATTCCAATGTGCAGCCCGAGATGGAAGCCATGCATGTGGCACCTTGCAGGATTTGTTACAGGTGTGATTGGATAGCCTTAGAGCGGTGGTTCTCAAAGTGGGGTCTCAGACCAGCAGCATCCACATAACCCAGGATCCTGACAGAAATGGAAATTATCAAGCTCTACTCTCAGAGTTTGATTCAGCAGATCTGGGGTGGAGTCTGGTCAGCTGTGTTTGAACAAGCCCTCTGGGTGAGTCTGATGTATACTGAAGTCTGAGAACCACTGCAATAGAGGGAATGATAAAATGCGATTTAAGCCTTTGTCAGCCTAGCCTAAAATAATTTTTACCAGGGCAGCCATGCTCTCCCAAGAGATTACCTTTCCCTTCTTGTTTAGGAGAACCCCATTTATATTTGCCCTTTTCCTACAATAGCAACCTTCAGCCAGGGGAGATGACAATCTTTTGGCAAGAACGCTTTTTGAGGCTAGACAGTCAAGAGTCTTTAATATAAGGACTGACGTTGGCTTATTTTACAGTGGAGGAAACTGAGGTCCCAAGGATACTATTAATATCTTCTACCAGCCTCCTTCGGTTAACTGAAGGTTGTAGTGTCAACTTAACCCCCTTCCTACCACCTTCTAGCTCAGGTCTCTTCGTGAGGCCACTGGAGCCGTTGTGACTAGATATGTCAACTAGAAGCAAAGGGCCTGACGGAGCTTTGAAGAAACCGCTTTGAATGTAATGCAGGCCCTTGTACAGTGGCTGAGCTTTGTAAGCAGATGTTGGCTTCTATTATTTGGGGGAAAGAAGGGCTGTCTGCCATGACTTCCCTTCCCCAAGGAGCTGCAAACTGACTGGCACTCTGGGACACGCTGCTCCCTCTGGGATGCGTTCACGGGCTGTTCCTGCTTGTGGCTGTGGCTGCCCCCACTTTCTGACCCAAAGAGCAGACAGGCAGGAGGAGGGACTCTCCACCCAAGAGTAGGGTCTGTGGACAGCCTCTGGACAGACACGGAGGTGCCATGACCCCAGGCAGCTGGCCTTGGAAGATATAAGATCCCTGACACAATAGGAAATGTGTGGCATCTGCTCACTTCCCAGGATTCTGACCAAGGCATGGACATTCCCAACCAGGTCTAAGACAGAGCAGAACACCACATGAATGTTTGCTCCAATGGCTCAGAGTCCAAGGTTAGTGGCTTCCTAATGGGGGTTAAGCCCCACAGGTATCCTCACATGTCCAGACAGATGGGACCTACTTACCCTGAGGACACCCAACAGGCCAAGCTCAGCCCTGGAAGATGGGCAAGGCAGTGCTGGGAGAGCAACCAGGAGCTATGGGCCTCCTCTCAGGGAGGCCACAGAACACAGCAGCTGTAAAGCACATTAAACCCCAGGCCAGAGCATGTGGGTCCTGCACGCACCTGTGCCCTGATGGATCTGAATGGCCCCAAATCCCAAAGCATCTAAGGAAACCCCCCTCAGTGGTCCTCCCATAATTTTCTGTGCCATCACCAAAGCTGTTCTTGCTGTGGGGTTGGGGTCCCCACAGCTACCAGCAAGAACAATAATCTGCTATAGCTGTCCTTCTGCAGGCCAGGGCGGGCCTCCCTCCCTGAGGCGGGGCAGGGAGGGGCAGGTGGGACAGAGTAGGTAAGGCAGTATTCACCTGGTTCTTCTTCATGAACAGTTGCACGCTTTGCAGATTCCTGCCATAGTCAGACGACTGGGCCAGAGGCAACCTGTCTTCCACCCAGAGCTGCAGAGACCAGAAGGCAGGGGAACAGCTGGTGACAATCACAGCCACCCTTTCCTGAGCACTCACCATGAGCCACACAGCTCTGCCTGCCGTGTCTCCCGGGTTCTTCCCAACACCCCATATCAGGGTATTTCCCCCATTTTACCAAGGGGGATATTTCCATATTTTGAATTGAGGTCCCAAATAACTTGCTCCTGGCTGGTCACACAGGAGGAAGGTAATATTAATATAGCTGGATCTGGAACCAAAGTCTGTCTGGTCCCAAAATCCCTGAGTGAGTTCCCATTCAAAAAACACTGGCTTTATTTTTATAGTTAGTGTAATCATCACAACAACCCTGTGAGATAAAGGGTGAAGTGACCAGACATCTGCTGCCAAGAACTACCCTGGGCAGCAGCTAGCTATCCTGATGGCAGCTGCCGGCTCAGACCCTGGGGGTTTGGGGACCGCGGCCCACACACCGTCTCATCCTCTAAGTCCCGGCTGATCTGCAGCTTGGCTCTGGATGATTCCAGCTGCTTCTTCCTCCTCCCCAGGGGCTCCAGGAGGTCCAGGAACCGCTTCTCAATGCTCAAGTCCATGTCTCCCTCTTCCTCGCCCAGCAAGGGCATCTGGGCAAACAGCTCCCCCAGCTCCTCCTTGCGCACGTTCACTTGGTCCTCCACACGCTGGGACACAAGGGGACAGTGTCGGCACCCGCCCTGGCACCTGGGCAGCCCCTCTCTCCTCTTCATCATCCATATCCCACCCACCCTTAAAGGCCCAGTTTGAGCTCAGCCTCCTCCAGGAAGTCTCCGTGAATACCCCAAGAATCTCTCCCTCCCCCCAGTGGCTGTCCTTTACTTAGGCATGCTTTTATTAATCCATTTGGATCCCTGTCTTACCCACTACAAAGGGGTAGGAGATAGATTATGAACCAGGAGGCATGTTTGCATGATAAACGCAAGCCCATCTAAGAGGAACAGAAATACCTGCTTTCAGGTTTCATATGTGTTCCCAAGACCCCCTTTATTCCAACACTCTCAGTATATAACCCGCTCACGTGCCTTCAGCTTGGCCAACATCCGGTTGACACTGGTGAGGTCCTTGCCTGGGTCGTCCGACCGCAGCTGCTCCTCCATGGCGCTGATCCACTTGTTGAGGTCGGCGTGGGTCTGTGAGCGCAGGTCCTGGCTCCGAGCGGCTGAGAGGTGTTGGGTCCTCTCCCGTGTGATGGCCTGAAGCTCATCCCAGAGCCTGTGCAAGGCTTCCAGCTTCTGGGACACCAGGGCTGTGAACTGGGCTTTCTCTTCCATCAGCAGCTTTCCTTCCTGTGTGGGATGGAGGGGAGCTCAGCATCCAGTCTCAGAGCAGCCCTGCTCCAGGTGGCTGCAAGGGGCTGGCCCAGGGGAGGGCAGTGAGCCAAGAAATCTGCCTAGGACTCAGCGAGGCCCAACTGAGACTGTGCCCCCAAGTTATTTGCAGTAAAAGGTGGGACAGGGAGAGCTGTGTTTGGGACAAATGACTCAGGAGACTGTACTATGGGGAGCTGCAGACAAGGGTCAGCTGGTAGTAAACTGTTTTTTAATTGTAGAAAAAAAAAAAAAAAGGATTCTGGATCCATCCAGGTATAACCAGCCTGGACACCTCCCTATAAGTTCTACTCTCTCGATTGTCTTCCCAGAGGCTGTACACTAACCTTCGGTGAATTCTTAAGTTCTTAAGTTCATCTTACCTGCTTTTCACCTGCACAAATGTATCCTTTTGGGTGTGGGTATAATATGATACAACTGGGCCTAAGAATATATACTGCTCATAATAGCCAGTATTTATTGAGTGCCTAATAATCACCCACTATTATTCTGTTTTAATGCTCATAACTTCCTTGGGCAGATACTGTTACTACCCTCATTTTACAGATGAAAAAACTGAGGTGCAGGGAGGTTGAGGAGTCAGACGGTCTGGCATGGAGCCTGCACCCTCACCCACTGTGGACATCTCATGTGGCTTCCTACGTCTGCTCCTCCCTGGACACCCCTGCAGAGAGGAGCAAAGGTACCTGATTTCCGGATTGAACTCCAGCCACATTTTCACTCAGGTCACTGGGCAAGCTCAAGACAGCGGGGAACCCTGGTTTCCCCATCTACAAGGGGTATGAATAGCCACTCCCCAGTGGTTCTGCCCATCCAAATGGTGAGGACCCATGGGCCGCTCTTCTCTTCTCAGGTATTTCCCTGTGCTGGGGCTCTGGTGGTGGTAACAGAAGGCAGAGGTAGCCGCTGTCCTAACAATGTATGCTAAAGCTCTAACTCAGGTGTCTTCAGTGTCCTGGACTGTCCCTAGGCTCAGGTAACTCGGAAGCCCCATTCTGACCTGGCTTAACAAGACTGGCTATATCAGCAGCTCTGAAGAGGTAACTACGATTTAGAGAAGATTTTTCACTTCCAAGTTCTATACTGTCCATCAAGCTTCAGGATGGAGTCCAGGCCCAGGATGGAGTCCAGGCCCTGGAGGAAGCCCCACTCAGATGTGTGTATCTGAGCAGAGCACCTGCACCACTCGCTGCACTCACTGCGTCGATGCTTTCTAGCCACCCTTGGTGGGAGGCTAGCTCTGCCACGAATGCCTGGTGCTTCAGCCATTTGTTGTGAAGGTTTCGTGCTTCATCATAGGAGACATCCTGCGATGTCAGCAGCTTGTCATTGATCCAGAGAGTAAGCTGTGGGCAGAAAAGGGGGGGCCCCGTTGTCCCTGAGTACACCCCTTTGGCCAGGGGCTCAGGGCAAAGGTGGCCTGCTGTCCACCTGTAGCTGCAGAAGAAGGCCCCGCAGAGGAAGGATGAGCAGAGCAGACACCACTCTCCAGCTCTGGATCCCTAACTCCCAGCACAAGCAACTTAACCTGTGTTGTCTCGGGGCTGAGGGTGAGAAATCATTGACAAACACAGAGAAAATATTATCTGAGGAAGAAGCCAAGGTTAGAGCCTATAACTGACAATGAGGGGAGAACTGTGAGGGCCAGCCAATGTTTCCAAGATGTCCTGGCACCATACCCAGCCTGGATTGTGCCATGGGCAGACAGATGAAAACAAAGTCATTTCCTCCTGAGAGGAAAGGGGTGTGAGGATGAGAGCAAGAAAGAAGGCAGGGAAAGCCTCAGTCCACATGGAATCACTGTTCATAGAAAGACCCAGGAGTGTGGGTTAAAGACCTTCCTGGTACAGCTCATTCTGGGAAAAGCTGTCAGCATTTCTCCAACCAGGAGGCTTATTGAAACTGCTGCACTCTCTCTCTTTCACCCCCTAAAGTTTGGATTCATCTGGGCTTAAGCAGTGCCTAGGAGCCTGCTTTTAACTAGGTTCAAGACTGGCTCCATAATTTTCAGGGCCCAGTGCAAAATGGAAATGGTCAGAATTCTTAAGAATTTCAAAATGGCAACAGCAGAGCATTAAACCAAGTGTGGAGCCCTTCTAAGCACAGGGCCCTGTGTGAACACACAGGTAGCATGTCCTAGGAGCAGGCTCTGACCAGGGCCCTAGGTAGACCTCTTGCCGCTCTGACTGCTCTAGTCTTGACAAATTAAAAGATTTCTTTACAGATTTTAAAAAATAAAGTATTGTGAAACCAAGGATCCTAGAGCAGACATGTCCAACCTGTGGCCCAGGGTGGCTTTGAATGTGCCCCAAAACAAACTCTTAAAACATTATGAGGGAAAGCCGGGATGGCTCAGCGGGTTAAGCACTCGCTTTGAAGCCCTGAGGACCGAGGATCGAATCCCGGCCCCAGCCCATGCGGACCCATGTGCTGAACTGGGGAGTTCCCCCAGTTCAGTTCTCTCTCTGTTTCTGTATATATCTCTCTCTCTCTGTCAAAAACAATAAAAAATAAAAATAAAAAAATTTTTGAGATTTTTTTCTGCGACCTCCTTTTTGCTTTTTCTTTTTTAAAGCTCATCAGCTATCATTAGTGTTAGTGTATTTTATGTGTGCCCCAAGACAACTCTTCTTCCAATGTGGCCCAGGAAAGCCAAAAGGTTGAACACCGCTTGACGTAAGCTGTCAAGTACCCAGAGTTCCCTCTCTTGGAGTCCCTGTCTCTCAAGTTAGAAAGGACACCTGTGGAGCTTCCACCTCCCGGAAATGTTGCTCCTGGAAAGGAATCTCCTGCGAAGGGGCCTGCCCTGCTGGGGCCTTACCTCCTGGCAGTTCTGGAGGAAGTTCTGGAGCTCCAGGTTGTCTCTCAGAAGAACTGAGGCCTCTTGGGCCTTCTCGTTGTTCTTCCTGTGCCTGGAAAGGACACCAGAAGCCACAGTTACAACAGCGCAGAGCCCAGGGTCCCTGAGCAGCACCACCAGCCCTGCCTGGTTCCAGCCCATAACCGTGGGGGCGGAGAGTACCTGTCCTCAATCAGCTGCACCTTCTCTTTGATCTTGTCTGAGTAGAGGTTTCCTTCAGCTACCAGCTTATTTCCAGAGTCCACAGGACTCAAAACTTTATCCCGGTTGTTCTCCATAGACACCAAGAATTCCTCAAACTTCCGGATCCCAGCCTCTGCAGCCTCTAGGGAGTCTGGGGGCTCTAAGTGAGCCAGAGTATATTCCTGTTGAAGCAAGTTTCCAGACAGGGCATGAAGATAGGCTGAGGAGGCAGGGAGAGCACTTGCCAGGCAGGAATGCCATATGCAGCCATGTAGGTTACAGTGTGAACAGCACCCCCTGCAGTTGTACAAGGAAGAGGCTCCCCAGGCCTGGGCCCCCCACCCCCACCCAGGGTTACCCAAAGAACAGTGTGCCTAAAGCCACAGGGAAGGGTAACCACCCAGGGGAAAATTCACTTCTCCAGCCTCTAACTGACCCAAGAATAAGGCATAGTTTGGGACACAGGCTGGAAGCAGCACAGGATAAGAAATAAAGAGGACTGTTGCCCTAATTAGTGGCTAGAGAGAGTCCAAGAAAAGCACAGTTTGGTCCCTGGACCCTATAGCATATTCACAGACTCACCAGTGTCATTGCCCCAAGAGCCCCTTCTGCCCCTATCCCTGCATGTCGGTCCTTACCTGGTTGCTGAGGATGGCTTCGGCCTGCTTGGCATCTTTCTGGAACTCCTGGAAGCCGAGGCATTGGGCAAGTGAACGGCCACGGCTCTCCCACATCCGGCACAGGGCATCCCAGCCAGTATCCAGGCCCTCCAGCCTCTGGCCCAGGAGCAGGTACTCCGGGTCTGTCTGGCCGTGGATCACCTTTTCCCCGGATGCCTTGACCTGCTCATAGCTCTCTTGGTGTCTGTCAATCTCATCCTTGAGGGCCCCATGCTGCTGCAGGAGCTGCTCAGCCTCTGGGAGGGACTCGGGGGTGTCCTCCGAGGCCACGGCCTTCTGGGCCATGGACAGCCAGGCCTGGAAGTCATCCAGCTCCTGCAGGAAGGCCTGCAGCTGGCTGGCTTCACCCAGCGAGGCCTCTTGGCCCTGCAGGGCACGCTGCAGGCCCTGCCACAGCTCCTCGACATAGGCCTGCCGTCGGCCAATGTCCTCCTTCAGTTCAGGGTGTGATTCCATCAAGTGCTGTGACTCACGCTCCAGGGCACCCACGCGGCCCTGGATGGCAGCCACGTCGCGCTCCAGCCCAGCTAACTTCCGCTGGATGGCTATGACGCCCGCCAGGTCCCGTCCCAGGTCCTTGGTAGACTCTACCACCTTAGTCTTGTCTACGATCCACTTGCTAGTCTCCTCACAGTCCACACAGTAGTTGTGCACCCGGAGGGCCGAGTCCACGGCCTCCCGCCGCTCTGACACCATGGTCTGGAATGCCTGCCACCTGCCAGAGGGGACAAAGCCAGGGGACACAGAGACACTCTCTTCCATAACTCTTCCCACAGGGTATCCCTTCCCAGATTTCCCACCTGAGTCTCTGCGGAGACGTTGAACATTAAAAAAAACCACATCATCTACCCAACCAACTGTGGTGAGTAAAATTCATGCATCCAATTTTACCAAAGACAATATAACTGCTAATTAGATCTTTCCATCAGCAGGAGGCAAGCAAAGATGTGATTCCAACCATAAGTAAACAAACATGACCCGTAGGCTCTGGAGGTAGTTGAATTTTAGGCAAACATACAATTTCCCCAGATTTTTTTATTGTTCAATTTATTGGGGTGTCCCCAGATTTTTTGAAACACTGAAAATAATTAGAAAGCCCACACTATCAACTTCAAAAATGCTTTAGGATGTGGAGTCCCAACTTCCCTAGAGGAACCACACAAATGCCTAAGACTATGTTCAGAGTGCCCAGGGCCTGAAAAGTTCCCTTGGCTCTAAAGGAAAAGAGGCCTGGTAAAGGAGACGTAGAGGAAGGGGGAGCGGATAAACTGGCATTGTAGTTAAAGTGGGTAAACATACGCTGAAGCTTCAAGTGCAGTGCTGCAGTGAAACTGGGAAATGTGCACAGGTCTGGCAGATGCCCTGGGGGAATGGGGTGGGTCTGCCCCCAGTAACCCTCTTCTAAAGAGCTGCCCATCAGCCTGGGCTCAGATCACCAGGGACACCTCCCCTGGACCAGTTTACTCATGCTGCCTCCCTGTAATATACAAGCACAGAGAGTATGCTAAATGCACATTTGCTCATTGAACCCATGTTTCTCTTTCTTTTCTTTTTTTTGAGAGAAGGTGAAAGAAAGAGAGAGGAGGTGGGAGGACCCAGAGCAGGGGGCCTCCCATGTGGGAAGTGAGAACCTTTGCCACCATGTCATCCTGGCTGTTACCAGTTGCACTGCAGTTCAGCATATGGACTTGTATGAGCTGGGGCTGGGAACTGAACCCTGGACCTCAAGGTTGTGAGGTCAGCACTCAACCACTGAGCTATCCCAGCATTCCCTGAACCCATCTTTCTTGAATACCCACAAGGTACAGTAGTTCCTCGAATAACGCTGTGTCATTCGATGTCATTTTGGCTGATGAAATACCATGGGAAATTAACTTAGCCTATGGTAAAATAGTTTTGCTATACATCATTTTGCTGGAAGTTGTAGAACCTATCGATGATGTCTAGTGAGGGCTTACTGTGTAAGCATTATGTTAGCTTTGGGGATAATACAGACATAGCCAGACTGTGCCTTATGGAATGTATGATTTAGAGAGAAAGAAAACTTATAAAGTACTCTGTACATAGCACATACCAGGTAGAGAGGACTAAGGGAGCTATAGGAGCAACAGGGGTGATGGTAGCAGATTTCATGGCAGTCATTGGGCTGTATCTCAATGTATCTCGACCTTTAATATCTCACTCATTTTTTGTATACCCTGCACCTGGGGGATGGAGATTATGGGACTACACAGATGGACTAGATAAAGTGCATTGTGGGCATTCCCAAGGTGTGATAAGAGCTGCTAATTTGGATTAAAAGACAGGACAGCAAAGAGAAGTAGGAGACAGGCTGGGAAAGACCGGGAATACCAGGAGAGAGAAGCATGAGAGCCCAGGGATTTTTCTGCTCCCCCCGGACCACGAAGTCCCTGAGCTCTGGGGAATTCTGTGCTTGGCAGACAGATGGTGCTGAGGCTAGGAAGTCAGGGGAAAGGAACTGAAGATATTCTACGAGTTGACCTAAAACATGAAATAACAGTGAGGTGACCCAGGGCTGTGAGATCCCCTAGCCCTGGCCAGAAACCACTGTTGAGGCTCTGGCTATGTCCCCAGACAATAGGCCCCATGGTGATTTTCCAGGCCTTTCCTGGTGTGTAGCCTTATTGCAGCCACCAAGTGAAGGTCACACAGGGGATAGGCTGGGGTTGGGTCTAGTCTGCCTCCCAAACCGACACTGCTCCTCTATTGCACCATCTCCAAGAGGAAGGAAGTTGCTAATGTGGCTCTAGTCAGCACTGGTGAGGCCATGTTGGGAGTCCAGGGTTATTCCTGGGCCCAAGATTATTAGAACAATGTTGGTCAACTGGAATGCATACAGTGGGTGGTAATCAATCATGCATTCAATACACGTTTGAGTGACTCATATATATGCCAAATGGGGCAAAGTTACTTCAGTTTTGTGCAGGTTCACTCATTCACTAAGCCTTTATCACACAACCTTCATGTGCCTTGTGCCAGGCACTATACTAGGCTCTGGGGACACAGCAGTGAGAAAAGCCAAGTACTTGCTCTGATTTGAGTGGGCAGAGACAAGTGAGCAAGTGGTGATAATCACAATGAAAACACACAGCAAAGTAATGGGATAGAGGCAGAGGGGCTGGATGGGGGGGGGGTACATAATATTTTTGATGGGGTGGTCAGCGAGGACTGTTTCAATAAGTTGACATGTGAGCTGGGATCTGAATAATATAAGGGACTAGCGCCTTATATTTGAGAAAAGACTTCCAAGCAGGAAACCTCAGACAATAACGTGCTTGGTATGCAGAGCACTGTGGGCAATACATAAAGATATTGCTCTTCATTTGTTTATGCTTTAGAAAAGTTCTTTGCAAAAAGTAACTATAATACAAGGTAGAATGTGAAGCTCTAAACCAGTACAAATTTCATCTGGGATATTGGGAAGGAGAGGACCCTGGACTAAAAGACAGGCAGGACTGGGAGCACATAGTTTGAGAAAGATGCACTCTGGCAGAGGGAATAGCAGAAGTGTGGAAGTAGGACTGTGGGTGAACGTAAAAAATTACAGTTGTTTTTAAAAATATTTGAACAGCTTTCTCATGTAGGAAGAATCAGAGTAAGTTCTGATCTCGCTAAAGGGCAGAGCCAGAACCAATGTTACACATTTCAAGAAGGCAGATTTCCACTCAATAGGAGATCAAACTTTCTAACCAGAAATGGCACTGCTGCAAAAGAGATGGTGAGCCCTCCATACTCGGAAGTGTTTGTGCAGGACACAGACTGTCTGGGGTACATGGCTATACTAGACGACTTCTCAGTTACATTTCAACTCTTAGATTTAATGGAACATTATCTTACCATTTCATGCTTCAGGTTCTCTCTCACTTAAGGATGGCAAGCACCTGATTTATTTCACTTAGGGTGGTGCATGGCAAGGCTCATTCTCTGACTATAGCTCATTAAGGCAACATGTACGAGTACAGGGGCAAGTGCTTCCTGTCTGTCTCGCACATACCCCCACTTGTGTACACACACAGCCCCAATTCCTCCAAGCCTACAGAAGACCAAAGAGGCTTTTTCCTCCTCTGTATAAATTTCAGATTAGAGAAATCTCATGAATTACAGTCCCCATCTCTGGATGCTGAAACCACCGGCCCCATTCTGGCAGCTCTGAAGTTTCCTCCATGTCGTCCCTGCCTCCCCTTAGGCTTCCTCTGGAGTTTCCACTGTGCTGACCCTTTTCTCCCCTAACCCCACCTCCCAGATTGCCTCTGACAGAGCAAGGCTCAGACACTGGTGGGGGTTGCTGGGGGTGGGGGTGGGACAGGCAATGGGGAAGTGGTGAACATGGTGGCATTGTTTGTCCCAGGGTGATAAACAGGACACAGGCCTGTGGTCTGTCCTCAGAGATCTTCGAGGACTCAGAGGGAATTACACCCTATATTGAAAGCACCCCCTTCTAACGGCTCCTCAGGACCCGCTTTTCTTTCTGATCATGAAGATGCTCAAGGCTTCCCGTTAACTCTCTTCTCTCACGCTAGCTTCATAATCGATGCTGCATTTTGGAATCGGCATGAGCTTTCTTTTATGCGCAGTACTTAAGAGCTCTCAGAAAGCAATTTTCCCTGCCTAAGGATGTCCGGGGAAATGTGGCGTGAGTACCATTTGGCCCGATTCTAACTGCGGGCACACTTAGGACATCCCCTCCCCCACAGGATTCCCCGCTCCTATCCCCAGGCACAGTATTTGCAGCTCTGTGAACACATCTCTCTCCCTCCATAGGCCGAACACCAAACAAGTCCCTCTTTCTTGCTGCTACAGCCCAGTGTTAGGAGGAGACCATGTCTGAGAAAGACAGGAGCTCTGGAGGTGCAAACCTGGCAGTGAGCGCATCCTAGGCTCCAGGACTTTGGGGCCACACCCCTAGGGGTCTGTCGGGTGCTGGGAGAAGATGCTTCCAGCCCCATGTCCTACCTACACCTCACCTGGTGTTCAGGTGGTCCTGGTACTGCTTCACTTCCCCACTGCGTGGGTGGCCACTCTCTACCAGGCTATTGGCGGCGAGGTTCACACCATCAATCTGACCCATCAACGTCTTCATCTCTTGGTCCAGGATGTCAAACCTGGTAAGGACAGAGAAAATGAGGACTGGTGAGGCAGCAGTGGCTCTTGCTTTCTTCTTCCATCTCCTAAATATATCTGATCAGGTAAGGGCAGAGGAAAGAGAAGGGTATGCGGACACACCCTATGTGCTGGTACATGGGTCCAATTTGCTGGTTTAGCATTTCTTGGACCAGGCTAGGAGAGAGCTGGTTCCTTATGACATGGGCCACTGGGAAAAAAAGAGGTGAGGACGGGTAAATTGCCAGAAACCACCTGTCATGCCACCACTGCCTCAGCCACTGCTCTTGGACCCTAATGCCACTGCCTTGACACCTGCCCTGAAGGATACTCCCCACCCAGGTGCTCCATCCTCAGGTAGGAGAAGGGAGAGCTGCTGTTGGGAGGGAAGCTGTGTGGTTATGAAAGCTCATCCTTCTGGGATAAGATCCCAGGTCCCTCCAGCATCAGCGTGGGGCCACCTCAGTGCATTCCAGGGAGTGACCTCTCCCTCTCAACTCCCTGGATTCTGTACTTAGGATGCTGGGTTGCACACAGACTGGGGAGTGTGTGT
>PVKE010008358.1:0-47937 GCA_004027555.1 Craseonycteris thonglongyai | reverse complement strand
TGTCATTTGTTTCTATGTATTTTTTAAATCTCTTCTTTTATTTCTTCTTTGATCCAGTCATTTTTTAATAACATGTTGTTTAATTTCCATGTATATGTGCTCTTCTTGCTTTCTTTTTGTAGTTGATTTCGAATTTGAAAGATTTGTGATCAGAGAATACACTTGGTATGATTTCAATCTTCTTAAATTTGCTGAGGCTAGCTTTGTATCCCAGCATGTGGTCTATCCTTGAGAATGTTCCCTGTGCACCAGAAAAGAATGGACCATCATGTGTTATAGGATGAAGTGTTCTATAAATGTCAACTATGTCCAATTGCTGTAATGTATCAATTAAAGCTGCTATTTCCTTATTTATTTTCTGTTTGGATAATCTATCCATCACTGTCAATGGGGTTTTAAAGTCCCCTACTATAATTGTGTGTTTTTTCAGTTTCTCATTTTAGATCAGTTAGTGGTTGCTTTTTAAATTTTGGTGCTTCTTGATGTGATGTAGACTTGTACATCTGGAACTGTCTAATTGTTACCAATCAATGTCACCCCCAATAAATTTAACAATAAAAAACAAATTAAAAAAAATTTTTTGGTGCTTCTTGGTTGGGGGCATATATATTAATAAGTATCATGTCTTATTGTATTGTCCCCATTATCATTATAAAATGTCTATCTTTGTCTTTTATTACCTTTTTGAGCCTGAAGTCTTGTTTCATCAGATGTAAGTATGGCTACACCTGTTTTTGTCTGGATGCCATTTTCTTGGATCATTTTTTCCACCCTTTCACTTTGAATCTGTGTTTGTTCTAGTGGCTGAGGTGTGTCTCTTGTAGGTAGCGTAGGTTGGTTTTTGTTCTTTAATAAGTTTGCTACTCTGTGTGTTTTCATGGTGAGTTCAGTCCCTTTATATTTAGGATGATGATTGGCATATGAGGATTTTCTATAGCCACTTCATCTTTTGTTTTCTGGTGACTCTTTTGATTTTTTTGAATGCTTCTTTGCTTTTTTAGTTCCATCAGTTATTTTAGTTTGATGGTATTTATGGCTATTTTCTCTGTTCTCATTCTCTCTCTCTCTCTCTCTCTCTCTTTCTCTCTCTCTCTCTCTCTCTCTTCTGTTATGTGTCCCAGTTCTACATTCTTTTTGATTGGTTACCATGAACTTGATGTAAAAGAAAGTTTCTTTTCTTAAGGATGCTTCTTATGTTCATTCTCTTTGGAAGTTAAGCCTTTACCTCCTCCCCTTTTATGTTTTGTTAGTCCATTTTATCTCTATTTGTTTTTACTTTTTGTTTCAGGTCCACTTGCCTCCTTCAGTATTTCTTGAAACTCTGGCCTTGTGCTGGAGAATTCCTTCAGTTCTGTATGTCTGAAAAGGTCTTTATTCCTCCTTCTTATCTATAGGATAACTTAGCTTGGTAGATGATTCTTGACGGGTAATTTCTCTTCTTCGATATTTTGAATACGTCTTTCCACTTCCCTCAGGCTTGTAGAGTTTCTGTTGAGAAATCTGATGATAGTCTAATGAGTTTTCCTTTACAGGTTATGGTTTTCTTTTTTATGGCTACCTTGAGGATTTTTTCTTTGTCTTTGACCTTTGACATCTTCGGTATAATGTGCCTTGAAGAGGGTCTGCTAGAATTCAAGTAGCTAGCATCCTGTTTTCTTCTTGAATTTGATTCAGTTTTTTTTTCCCATAGATTTGGGAAGTTCTTAGCTACTATTTGTCTGAGTAAATTCTCTGTGCCCATCTCGTCCTCTACACCCTCTGTAAATACCTATTATTTTTATGTTAACCTTTTTAATGAAGTCAGATAGGCCTTGTTTCTGTCTTCTCCCTTCTGTGATATTTCTAAATATCTGTGTTCAATTTTACTAATTCTTTCCTCCATCTGGTCAGCTCTGCTTCCTATGCTACCTATCTTATTTTTCATTTCTTTTATTATGTTGTCTACAGAATTTCTAATTGCCTCGTTTTCGTAGTTTGTTTCCTTTCTGAAATTACTTAGCTCCCTCTGTATACTCTGCCAATTTTCTTTCATCTGTTTGAGTATTTTTAGAATTGCAGTCTTGAATTCTGTGCCATTTAGCTTATATGTTTCCATATCTTCCAGTTCCTTCTCTGGAGATTTTTAATTTTCTTTCTGAGAACCTTTATTTATTAGAGTATTAATTGCTGTTGGAGCGTTTCTCTTTCTGGACATGATGACTTTCTCCCTGGTAGATGTTAAGAGATCTTTCTTTTACTTCCTAGCTGGTGTTGCTACAATCTCTTATAATATTTTCTCTTGGTCATTAGGTTTTCTCACAGTGGGAGACTACCTAGAAGCTAGGCTTGTCTTTGACTCAGTCACCCTGGTCTTTATACGCCTCTTCTTTGGGAAGATATGGTGGGTGATGGTATTCTATGACTCCGAGATTCCACTGCAATCAGAAGCTACCATTCCTATGCTTTAGTTTTCCTAAATCCCTCTGCTGGTTTCAGCAGAAATTGTGGGGGCAGGGTTTGCTGGGAAAGGCACAAGTCTGCTTGCATCACAGGGTAATGGCAGCTTCTGGGCAGCAGCTGACTGAATTCAAGCTCTTGTTGAAACTGGCTGGGCAAGTTTTGGGAGATAGCAAGGGGAAGCAGCCAGGTTCTGTGTCCAAGGTCATTCAGTGCTCTGGCTTGGGCCCTACCTCATGGTGGGCCACTTTGCACTTTTAGCTGCCAGCACGCTTCTGCTGCCGACACTCCAGCCACTGGAATGTCCACTTTATCCTCTGGTCACCATGCTTACATTCTGCGGGCCATTGCTCTACAGCCTCCTGACATACTCACTGACAGCCAGCCCCATGCTTTGGTCACCTCTGCTGATTGTTGCTGATGCCTCTCTCTGACCTCCTACATCACCCTTTGGCTGCCCATGCCCCACTATGGGTGCTGTGTCTATGCTCCTGGTGAGGTGACTTGCTACAGCTAGCTGCACCCACTTTTGCCATCCACCCTACATTCCAGCTGCCTGTGCCTCCACCTTTGTTCTTTCTAGGCCTCCAACTCATCCAGAGTCATTCTGCACCTGCACCAGCCCTCTCATGCTCCCACCTCAGTCAGTCTTTCCTCTGCCGGTCTCTGGGTTGGCCTCTGGGTCGCTCACTGGGTAGGTCTCTGGGTTGTGCTCCACAGCATATCTTTGTACTGCTCCCTTTCTTTCTCTCTCACTTGCCTCCCTTTCTCTGGCTTTAGGTATTTTCTTGCAATGAGTGGGTCTCTCAGCTGAGGCTGTGTGTTGCTTAGGGATTCTCTGGTTGGATTTTAGTTGTTTAATTTGTTGTTCTTTCCAGGAGAGGTTTTAAGAGTTCCTCTTACACCACCATCTTGATGATGTTTCCCCTCTTTAATTTTAAAAAGTGATTACAAGTAAACTGAGATATCAGAGGAAATTATATGTTTTAGTGAATTGATTAATAATAATTGAGTACAAACTGTAGTTACAGATTGTGCACTAGGGAAAATTGAGAGAAGATGTAAGGTACAGCCCTTATTTCCTGAAGAGCTAACAGTATCATAAGAAGGTAGCCATTTATATATTTAATTTTAGTGACATTAGAAAACTCTTATTATGCAAAACCAAGTGAATTATATATATATAATAAGTACAAATAAGCAACTGGATGAAAGAGACTCCTCTGAGAACTAAATGAGAAAGAAGATTTCATGAAGGAATTGGCAGGTTAGCTGTAGTTTTTTCCCAGTTTATTGTGAAAAATTTTAAGTGTTCAAAAGGTGAAAGAATTTTATGGGGAGGATCAGTATACTCTTTACCACTAGCATTGAGCTTATACTACACTTGCTTTATCACATATATGATATATTTTAATGGCAAGTGAAAGTTGAACAGGTCTAGCTGAAAAGATCAAAGTGTGCTGAAGGTTGGGAAAAGGTGGAAGATAAGTGTGATGGTAACCTTAGTGGTTTCTCTACACACCCTTGCACAATTCCTCCCGCATTGCACCTGGATGGTAGGTTCAGTACAATTCCCCTGTCCTGCCAGCCCACTATTGTGCATGTCTTAATCCCCAGAATGTGTAAATGTGTTATCTTATTTGGCAGAAGGAACTTTGCATATGTGATTTATGAATAAGTTAAGGATTTTGAGATGAGAAGGCCAACATGGATTATCCAGGGGAATCTAATGTAATTACAGGCTCCTATAAGAGGATGGCAATAGACTTAGTATTATGAGGAAGAGATAAGAATGGAAGCAAAGATTAGAGAGGAGAGAGTGTATTGCCATACTGGCTTTGGAAGATGAAGGAAGGGACCACAAGCCATGGAATGTAGGTGGTCTCTAGAGGCTGGAAAAGAAAATAAATGGCTTCTCCCTTAGAGCCTCCAGAAAGAATGTGGTCACGTTGACCCATTTTAGACTTCTTATCTGCAGAAGTGCAAGATAATAAATTTGTGTTGCTTAAAGACACCATGGTTTTGGTAATTTGTTATAGCAATTTGGAAACCAATGACGTGACCAATAAAATATGGCAGAAATGAAGGTATATCATTTCGGAGGCAATTAAATTGCAGCTTCTGTCTTGGGCTCTTTCTTGTATCACTCACTGTGGGAGAGGCCAGCTGCCATGTCAGGTGGACACACAGGCAGACTACTGAGAGGCCCATGTGGTAAGGAACTGAGGTCTCCACCCATGGCCAGAGAGGAAATGAGGCCTGTCAATCACCATGTGAGTGAATATGGAAGCAGATTACCCCCAGTTAAACCTTCAGATGATTGCAGCTCCAGCCACCAGTGTGATTGCAATCCATGGGAGACCCTGAGTCAGAATCACCCAACTAAGCCAATCCCAGAAACTGTGAGATAGTAAATGTTTATTTTTTAAAGCTGCTTAGTTTGGGGACAAGTTGTTGTGCAGCAAAGGATAACTAATACAAAGTTGAAATGGTAGATCGAGGAGAGATCGGGGAAGGGTTGAAAGCTGTGCTAACCAATTCTCAGTAGCTAACCCTTGAAAGTTTGATATGGGAAGTGACTAACTCAAAATAATGACAAGACTTATCTGATTAGATATATTAGAGAAAGGGGATATTGGAGGCAAGAAAAATAGGTGTATTAACAGTAAGGATAGTAAAGTTAGACACAACAATGGAAGTTGGCCCTGGGGCTGTGATGATAGGCAAGGGAAGGAAAGCACAGAGAGTCAGTAGGAATTGGTGACTAAATGACTCAAGAAAAAGAGAAACTGAAAAGTAGAAGATGGTGTGTTTTGAGGTTGAGAGAACAATGGAATAATCTGAAAAATGGGGTATTTACAGTAAGAACCAGTTTTTAAAATTTTTTTATGCTCTGAAATTGAGTTGGATGGGTAAAAATTCTAAAATAAATAAATAAATAAATAAAAAGGATATAAAACTTTATTACCAGCCTGCTGGAGGCTTAGACATGTATGATAAGTGAGAGATGGAATTGGGATAAGAGAAGGAAGAGTAGGGATGTAATGTTCAAGATACATACATGTGTGTATAGAGTCCTATACACTTCAGATGTGTTTTTACATCCATCCCCAGAGGAAAGGCTGATTAACATAAAGTCCGTACCAATAAGAATAAAATGAACTGAAAGAAATATCTTCTTTGGGTCTCCCTAAAAGGTACATGCATCCTCAGCATTGCCCTATGGTAAACATCATAATTATTTTCACGGGATTGTTTTCCTGTCATGTTTTTAGTGTATTCATTGAATATATTAGTGAGATGAAAATAACAACTTGATTTCAGATCCAAAATATTAGTGATAAAAAATAAACTGAAATCTTGTGAAGGTGTCCAGAAACTGGTATTTCCACTGGGAGTCATTTATTCAAAATATTTATTGAATATTTACTATGTATTAGGGTCTATGAAATTCTAAGAGTACAATAGTAATTGTATATATGTTATTAGGACAATACATACCCCACTACTAGTGAAGATGACAGGACAGAGATGAGCAGGAGGTTGATTAGTCATAGAGAATTCTCAAGGGGTGGGAATGAACAGAGATGATTAGAGATGAAACAGTTAAAGAAGCAAAATCGTAAATAGTGCAAGCCACGATTTGGGGATGGAGAGATAGAAAGAGAGAGAATACACTTACTAGGTTTAATGTAGCATCAAATTGATGTTAAGGAGATACCTGTGAGAAGAAGTAAGAATAGGCCACTGGGTCTCATCATTAGTTGATCATCAGCGATATTTAGGATTTCATTGTCAATATCACAGTAAGGATAGAAGCCAGGTTGCAGGGGCTTTAAGGGGTGGTCTTCTGGAGATGAAATGGAACCAGCAGAATCTAAGTCATCTAACTCCCTGGAGATGGCTACATCTTTATGTCTCAGCCCATAAGATAGAACAAAAATATCAATCTCCCCCTAGCCTAAAATATAAGGAGTGCTGCTGGGTGAGCATATACTATAAACCCAGGAAATTAAGAGCAGTTATCAGTGTGTACTTTGGATGAAACTAGACTTGAGGGTTGATTGCTAAAATATTGGTTTGTGGAACCCATTTTCCGATTGTCACCTCTAATTTTGCATTACGTAATATAAAGCACCCCCCTGTCTGGACTGGAATTCACAATTTTTGTTTATTACTAGGGGTGCCTGATTGTCATTTGTGACCTTTGATTTATGTATGATGGAATGGAATTTGGTAATCAGTGGTCTCACAAAGCTTTTCTGCCTAGACCTACTGGGTCTCAATTTTGACAGGTTGTTACTCCCACTAGGTTTTAATCAGATGTGGAATTCAAGATGACATTAATAATCAGTGCCATTCAGGAAAAAAAATAAAATAATAGATATATACATGCTTTGAAAAGTTAAAGGACAGTGGAAGTATTAGTTAACCATCATTATTAAAATGATTTAAGTATTATTCTATTGAAATAATATTACAACTGCTGAATTTAAGATGCTACAGTTTATTTTAGCTTCTGTATAACTTATGTGAACTTTCTAATAAAAAATATGTATGTGGGCAATAATATAAGGAATTAATGATGTTATACTTAATCATTTGCATTTGGATTCTTTGTGGCCTTATTTAATCTGGACTTATTTTCCCAGCATAGCTTTGGAAATATGGATTCAATTGTCTTTTTAGATATAACTAGTAAATACTGGGTGAACACTATATGAGAAATAATTCTTCATATCTCACCTCTTCTTTTTTTATTAATTGTTAAATTTAATAGTTGGTAACAATTACACAGGTTCCAGGTGTACATATATATTGTCTATATATTGCATTGTGTGCTCATCACCCAGAGTCAGTTCTCTTTCCATCACCATATATTGGATGTCCAGCCCCCCACCCCACCCACTTCTTCACAATAACCTGTCAGAAGGCGCTATCACCTTTTTTTTTTATATAAGAAAACTAATGCCCTGAAAGACAAGTTAACTGTTTGACTGTGGGGTATGTAGCAGGAATTTGAATACATAATCAGAGCACACAATTACTTAGACATAGGCCAAGGTGATGAAAATCAATTTGCTTAAATAACACATAAGTGTACCTTGTAAAAATTACACCAATCTCATATCATGTCTCTGAGTCAAATTTGTGTTGTTTTTGAAGCAGCACTGCTCTGTGACCAGGCCTTTGTCGCCTTACTTTATCGTGGGCACACAAGGAGGAATCTCTTCTCTGTGAACTTCTTACCAGTTCATCTGTGTGAGCTAATTCCAATTAATTTGGAAAATACAAACCTAATTTATGTAAAGAATAAGCTATTGCATATTTTGAATTTTCAATATAGAGCCATCAGTAGAATATAAGATGGCTAGTAACGTTTCATGGAGTTCAACAACTGTGTTTCTTGCTTTGGGAATTGCTTTGCCATTCTTTAGTACATTCATTTGAGCCTCACTGTCACCCTGTGAAGTAGATAAGGCTGATGTCATTCATGTCATTTTACAGGAGGGGAAATCAAGGCTAAAGGAGAGCATGCAATTTTGTCAGCAAACTTCAAATATATATATACATAAAACATTCTGATAGGTAACATGTGGATACCATGCAGTATCTGTAATACATCTTATGGCTTA
Source organism: Craseonycteris thonglongyai (assembly GCA_004027555.1). Lineage (NCBI taxonomy): Eukaryota > Metazoa > Chordata > Mammalia > Chiroptera > Craseonycteridae > Craseonycteris > Craseonycteris thonglongyai. The sequence goes on along the minus strand of PVKE010008358.1, from coordinate 39,865 downwards.
TATAACTAGGAGATTATAGTTTTTAGGGAAAACCCATTGTATAACATGTCTGAAGAAAAATATGAGTGTGTGTTTTCTTCTCCTTATTTCTATAGGGATATCTTACCATTTATCCAAGCCCTAATTGTTACCCAGAAGAATGGCTGGTGGTTTTTTACTTTGTTGTTTTGTTTTGTTTTTGAGAGTTAAAGGACAAACTGCCCCTATCCTTCTCCTACTGGTATCACCAATTCTAGAACTTGGACGCAGGACACTCTGCTGGGATTCCATAGGCCTGTGGCATGTGGTGTTTACTTGTAAAAAGGCATGCTGCCTGATAGGTTTGTTTCTTAGTGATATATATATAGTCCAAGGTTATACACAACAAGAATAAGTTTTCTGGTTGCCAACATTTAAAAACAGTTTTCTCATTGTCAGCCAGCATTTACTGAGCACCCAGTGCAACTGCAACATCAGGCTGGGGCTTTGTCCAGCCCATAATCAGGATTGCGAGGCCCAAACATCAGGGCCGGTGGGTTCAAGATTCACTTTTAAAATATATATATTTTTATTGTTTTTTTGTTTGTTATTTTTGACAGACAGAAAGACGGGGGGTGGGGGGGAAGCAGAGTAGTCTCCATAGTTGTATGTCATTAATTTTTGTTATAGTTTCATTCCACATGTGGGTGCAGGACTGCACAGGGAAAGAACTGAGCTGGGGGCCTCCTGCATGGGCCCCAGCAAGAACTGAACTGGGAGCACACCCCAGTTCAGTATATAAGTCCACATGTCCGGGACTGGGATTTGATCCTTGGACCCTTGGGCTGCAAAGTGAGCTCTCAACCCACTGAGCCATCCCAGCGTTCCCTCAAGTTTTATTTTTTATGCAGTACTTTTCTCATTGTGTTCAGGCTGCTATAACAAAAACCATAGACCATGTGGCGTATAAACAATAGAAATGTATTTCTCCCAGCTCTGGAGACTGGAAGTCCAAGGTCACGGCACCAGCAGATTCAGTGTCTCTGAAGCCTGTTTCTTGTTCACAGATGATGTCTTTTCTCTAAGTCCTCACATGGCTAAAGGGTTGTCTTGGGCTGTCTTTTATAAGGGCACTAATATTATTCAGGAGGACTTCACCCTCATGACCTAGTCACTTCCTAAAGGCCCACCTCCTAATACCATCATGCTGGGGATTAGGTTTCAATATATGAATTTGGGGGATATAAACATTTATACTATAACAGTAATTTTGGAAGCATGGGCCTTGAACTGGCATTAAAAAAAAAAAGACGCTTTCTTACCATCTCTAAGGCAATTTGTTCTTTTGGCAAAGGTGATTTTAAATGTTGGCATATTTCTAGGACAAGGAACACAGTCTTTTGACATGCCTCCCCAAACAATCAGATGCAGACCAGGAACACAAGTGCCCAGCCATGAGCTTTCCACTGTACTCTAGATGAATCCTCTCTTGTGGTTTATAACAGTGAAGCTTACACACACACACACACACACACACACACACACACACACACACCTTGCTAATACAGCAATTCTCTGAAAGATTACACTACTTTCTTTATGTACAATGTCAATGCCACAATATTAAACAGAAATGAAATATGTGGCTGTGCTTTTCTTTGAAAAAATGTGAATGTATTTCTCTATAGAGTTATTTTGTAGCTGTGTTGCTCTTAACACAGTGCCCAACTCCAGGCCTGTGGACTGCTGACACAATTAATCTCCCAAATTTATGAATGCCAAAGCATGGAGCAAAATGAAAACAACTGGGGGAATGTTTAAGGGAAATAATTGGACTGTATTCAGATGTGCATGTGTAAAACATCACCCCTTGACTCCTCCCCCATATCCTGTCTGAAGACATAATTTTTTTTTCAAAAATAAACTGGGGCTATTTGAAAGAAGTCATGGTCTTTGACTGAAACCAAATAGACAAAGCCAGGCTGCATACAATCGCATGTGTTCTTGCTGGTCTTTGTTTTTTAATTAACTTGGTGGCTGATGAATCTGCCTTATCCTGGGAAGCTGTTGCTACAACTTTATACTCTCCATCTGAAGATGATACATAAGTGTTTTTAAGATCGTTGATTTTCTTGAGTTTTGAGTTGTCATAAACTCTAACTTTTTACAATTAGAAATGGGCAACATTTAATTGTCTAGTGTGAAGGAGGTCATTTAGAAGGGATGTGAAGTCTGATGAAAAGGAAAAAGAAGTGTGAGTGCATTTATGGATTTTTAAAAAATTATTATTAGTTAAGATCAGTGAGAGGAGGTAAAGAGAGAAAAAACTTTTTTCTCTAAGACTCTTAGTTCACTTGATAAAACATTAAAATGGAGGTAATGTGGACCTTGCGTGCATGAAATCAATTTAGGACTTAGCATCATTGGGATTTGAGAAACTAGAGATCAGGGTGCTCTGAATAAAAACCTTGGCTCATTGGTGTCCAACCAGCATATGTATCTTAAATGTGCTACAGGTAAAGCCATTGGACTTAATGTCAAGAAATATTTCCTAGGGGAAGCCAGGATGGCTCAGTCGGTTAAGTGCTCACTTTGCAGCCCCGGGGACCAAGGATCGAATCCCGGCCCCGGCCCGTGCGGACCCATGTGCTGAACTGGGGAATGCCCCAAGTTCAGCTCTCACCAGAGCAAGACCCCAGCCCAGTTCCTGCCCTGTGCAGCCCTGCGCCCACCTGTGGAATGAAACTATGTGGAAAAACCAATGATGTGCAACTATGGAGACTGTTCTGGGCCCTCCCCCTTATCTCTGTCTCTGTCTCTGTCTCTCTCTCTCTCTCTGTCAAAAACAATAAAAAAAAAAAAAGAAATATTTCCTAGAAAACAGGTAACCAAATTCAACAATAAGGTCAACTAATTTCAGTAAAATAATTTTCTCCATAGACTTGCTTTTCTCTGGCCCTCTGTAAGAACAAAAATAAAGATGAAATGAAATGTATTCGACTGGCTTAGAAGTACTCATAAGGTAACACATGAAACCTCCTGTCCGTTTCTTTTCCAGGAGAGTCCTGGAGACCACCCCAGGGAGTTAGAATGCTGAGCCACGTTAGGCAGCCTCAAGACTGGATTTATATTTTTATTCAGAGAGAGAAAACAAAAATAGAGAGAATGTAAATACCCAAGCATTTATCTCATTTTAGGAAAGATTAAACGACCCCAATTCTCAATATCCTTAAACTTCATTTTGAGGATAAGCATTGATTAGTATCATTTAATTTTGCAAATAGTTATTCAATTTAAAGCCTAATTTTAATATTATAATTACTAGAAATACTCCCCCCCCCCCCAAAAAAAAAGGAATTAATCCTTTTTCTCAGTTTCTTGACCAAAGGGATCTGGGTAGAGAAAGGCATTGTCCTGTGTCACTTGCCAGTGGGAAGTGATGGAGCTGGAGAGGGAGAGTGGATGAGAAGATCACATACTCAGTAAATGTATACACATGTATAGCACTGTCTCTATACCAAACCTGTTACTCGCTCTAGATTGCCTCCATAGACTACCTGACAGAGAGTATTGCACTTAGCCAATTTTGGTTCCAAATACAAATAATTTCTGGGAAAGCTACATATATTGGTTTTACATACCATATAAATAAATAATTTCATGATGTTGAAAATATTCAATATTATCCAAAGTTTTATTTTAAAGTTCATAAGTTAAATTTTTGTATCTCAAGTAAAAACTTGGTAAATTATTGGTATGTCATAATTCTGACAGAGGATAAAATCTTCAATTACTAGGTGGTCAATTAAAATTTTTTTAAAGATTTCTTTTTATTGTTTTTGACACAGAGAGACAAAGAGACAGAGACACAAGGCAGAGGGCCCAGAGCAGTCTTCATAGCTGTACGTCATGAGCTTTCCACATAGTTTCACTCCACAGGTGAGTGCAGGGCCATGCAGAGCAGGAACCGAGAACCGAGCTGGGGACACACTCAGTTCATCATGTGGGTTCTCATGGGTCAGGGCCAGGATATGATCCTTGGACCCTGGGGCAGCAAGACAAGAGCTCAACTTGCTGAGTCTTCTCGGTGTCTTCTTTTGCCAATTATTTAGTGATTCATTTGAACATTTTCTTGGTAGAAAACAAGAGCAGTGTAGGAATCACTAGACTAGCACTTAAAACAACAGCCAGCGCAGCCATAATTGCAAATTCTGAATTCTTGACTCAGTTGTACCACTTAGCAATCATTTGACCTTGGATTAGTAGCTTGACCTCTCTCAGCCTATTTTCTCTGTGTATCACGGGATTAGGGTTTCTATCTTGCTTCACTTTGCGAAGGTCCTTGTGTTCAGTGTTGCATGCCTGCAAAGTCACCTCCCCTGCCTCCCACTCTCTCCCATACAGCTCTGCTCTTACTGTCTCCATCTGGAAAACACCACCTCTATCTGTGTTTTTATTCACGCCAAAAAGCTGGGAGTAATCTTTGGTCCTCCCCTCATTCCACCTTTCCAATCCATTGCCAAGTCCTGCTGATTCTGTCTCAAAACATATCTCAAGTCCATCTCCTTCTCTTTAGTCCCACAGCCACTAGCTTGCTCTGAGCCATGGTTATTGCTCACCTCACTGGCTGCAGTGCCCTGTTGCTGTTTCCCTTCATTCTTGCCCTCTGCACCTCTTCACATGCAGTTCCCAGGGTATTTTTTAAGAGCATAAATCCGACCTTGTTACTTTCTTGTTTAAAACATTCTGGTGGGGAAGCCAGGAAGGTTCAGTGGGTGTAGCACTCATCTCGCAGCCCTGGCGTCTGAGGATCGAATCCCGGCCCCAGCCCATGCAGACCCATATGCTGAACTGGGGTGTGCCCCCAGTTTGGTTCTCACCTGGGCAAGTTCCATGAGGGAGGCCCCAGCCCAATTCCTGCCCCACCTGTGAAATGACACTATGTAAAAAAACCAGTGATGTGCACCTGAGGAGACGGCACTGGGCCCTCCCCATTCTCTCCGTCTCTCTCTCTTTCCATCAAAAATAATAAAAATAAATATATAAAAAATGCAAAACATTTTGGTGGCCACAGTTGAATTTAGGAGACATCTTTAATTTGACTCCCTACAACCTGGTACCTTCCGACCTTTCCTTTATTAGCACTTCCTTGCCTGTCCAGTCCCCATATTAAGGGGCACCACTTTGACCACCAGCTCATTTCCCACTGTTCTTTTAGGAGAGAGTTCTTCGCACAGTAGGGCCTATATTCTTTCAGCCTTAGGATTCAACATAAATGTGCTCTTTTTCAGAGAAACTTTCTTCGACTTCCTCTTCTAGTCTACATTAAACTTCCCTTGTCATACTCGCTCAGGGGACCTTCTTCTTTTGGGGCCAGCACTTATCCAATATATAATCGCATATGGATTTGTGCATTTGTCCCCTGGTGTAAGACCCAGAAGGCCAGCACCCTTATTTCTGTGGTTCACTCATGTGTCCAGAAGACACACGTACTGTAGATAGGGAGAAGGCTCTCTGAACGGCACTGTGCCAAGTGCTGGGAGCAAGGTGAGTTTTCCCATTTCCCTGGGTGAGAAAGAAAGATGAATGAGAATTCTTGGAATCATTCTGCAGCTCAAGGAGACTTTTTAAAATGATTTTTAAGATCAAGGAAAATAATTTATGTTCCAAGTAATCATATAGAAATGTTCTCATGACTTAATCTCTCCATCAGAAGAAGCGCTAACACTTCAGGCCATTCTTTGGTACTGACTGGTAAGGTCAGGACCTTCGAGAGAGAGAGATATAATATATATATATTTTTTTTTTAATTTTATTTTTTAATTGTTAAATGTATTGGGGTGACATTGATTGATATCAATTAAATTGTTTTCGGGTGTACAATTGTACATTACATTGTCTATACATCGCATTATGTGCTCACCACCCAGAATCAGCTCACTTTCCATCACCATATATTTGATTCCCCCTCCCTGCTCCTCCCCTTCCCCGCCCATCTCTCCCACCCACCTCTCCCATTACCCTCAGATAACCACTGAACTATTGACTGTGTCCATGAGTTTTTGTTTCTTTGTTCCTTTCAGTTTTATATTCCACCTATGAGTGAGGTCATATGTTTCTTGATTCTTTCAGTCTGACTTATTTCACTTAAGATGTTTTCACGGTCGGTCCATGTTGTCACAAATGCCTATATTTCATCTTTTCTTATCACTGAGTAGTATTCCATTGTATGCATGTACCACAACTTGTTTGTCCAGTCATCTGTCAGAGGACAATTTGGTTGTTTCCATGACTTGGCCACCATGAACAGGGAGGGCTGTGATGAACACTGGGGTACATATGTCTTTGTAGATTAAAGTGCTCAGGTTTTTTGGATAGATACAGCAGAAGAGGGGTTGCAGGGTCATATGGCAATTCCATTCCTAGTTTTTTGAGGAATCTCCATGCTGCCTTCCATAGTGGTTGTACCAATTTACATTCCCACCAGAAGTGTATGAGGGTTCCTTTTTCTCCACAGCCTCTCCAGCACTTGTTGTTCTTTGTCTTGTTGATTATAGCCATTCTAACAGGTGTGAGGTAGTATATAATTGTGGTTTTAATGTGCATTTTCCTAATAGCTTGTGATGTTGAGCACTTTTTCATGTATCTGTTGACTGTTTGTATGTCTTCAAGAGAGAAGTGTCTGTTTAGGTCTTCTGCCCATTTTTTAATTGAATCATTTGTTTTTATGTTGTTGAGTTGTATGAGTTCTTTATATATTTTAGATATTAGCCCCTGATCAGAGACATTATTTGCAAATATTTTCTCCCATTCGGTTGGTTTCCTTTTTACTTTGTTGATGGTCCTTTGCTGTGTAGAAGCTTTTTAGTTGGATATAGTCCCATTCATTTATTTTTGCTTTTACTTCCCTTGCCTTTGGGATCAAGTTCATGAAGTGCTCTCTGAGCCCAAGGTCTATAAGTTTAGTGCCAATGCCTTCTTCTATGCACTTTAGTTTCGGATCTATGTGGAGGTTCTTAATTCACTTTGAGTTTGGTATATGGTGACAGTTCACAGTCCAGATTCATTCTTTTGCATGTAGTTTTTCAATTTTCCCAGCATCATTTACTGAAGAGACTTCCTTTACCCTGTTGTATATTTTTTGCTCCTTTGTCAAAGATTATCTTTCCATATATTTGTGGGTTTATTTCTGGATTTTCCATTCTGTTCCATCGGTCTGTATGTCTGTTTCTCTGCCAGTACCAAGGTGTTTTGCTTATTGATGCTTTATAGTATAGACTGAAGTCAGGGAGCGTGATGCCTTCAGACTTTTTGTTTTTTTCTTTGGAGGATTGCTTTGGCAATTCAGGGTCTTTTGTGGCTCCATATGAATCTGATAATTAAAAAAAAAAATCTATTTCTTGAAAGAATATCTGTGGGATTTTCATGGAAATTGAATTAAATCTGTATATTGCTTTGGGTAATATGGCCATTTTAACTATGTTGATTTTTCCAATACATGAACAGGGACTATTCTTCCATTTCTTTGTAGCTTCTTCAATTTCTTTTAATAGTGTCTTATAGTTTTCCATGTATAAGTCCTTCACTATCTTTGTTACGTTTATTCCTAATATTTTATTTTTGTTTGAATTGCAAACGGTATCATTTTTTTATTTCTTTTTCTGAAGTTTCGGTGTTTGTATATATAAAAGCTGTATATTTTTGTACATTGATTTTGTATCCTGCAACTTTACTGTATTCATTTATTATTTCTAACAGTCTTCTGCTGGAGGCTTTAGGGTTTTCTATATAAAGGATCATGTCGTCTGCAAAAAGTGACAGTTTAACTTCTTCATTTCCAATTTCGATGCCTTTTATTTCTTTTTTCTGCCTAATGTCTCTGTCTAGAACTTCCAGCACTATGCTGAATAGCAGTGGTGACAGGGGACATCCCTGTCTTGTTCCTAATTTTAGAAGAAAAGGTTTCAAATTTTTCCCGTTCAGTATGACATTCGCTGAAGGTTTGTCATATATGGCCTGTATAATGTTGAGGAATTTTCATTCTATACCCATTTTATTAAGTGTTTTGATCGTAAATGGATGTTGTATCTTGTCAAATGCTTTTTCTGTATCAATTGATATAATCATATGGTTTTTATCTTTAATTTTGTTTATGTGGTGTATCACATTGATTGATTTGCGTATGTTAAACCATCCTTGTGCCTCTGGGATGAATCCCACTTGATCGTGATGTATATATAATCTTTTTAATGCATTGTTGTATTCTATTTGCTAGTATTTTGTTTAGGATTTTTGCATTGGTATTCATCACAGATATTGGTCTACAGTTTTCTTTTTTTTTTGTGGCGTCCTTGTCAGGCTTTGGTATTAGGGTAATGTTGGCTTCATAGAATGAATTGGGAAGTATTGCCTCTTCTTCAATTTTTTGGAAAAGTTTGAGGAGGATAGGTGTTAGTTCCTTTTTGAATGCCTGGTAAAATTGTTAGTGAGACCATCTGGTCCTGGACTCTTGCTTTTGGGAAGGTTTGGGATGATTGTTTTAATTTCCTTACTGTTGATTGGTTTGTTTAGGTTATTCATTTCTTCCTGATTCAGTCTAGGTAGTCTATATGTTTCTAAAAACTTGTCCATTTCTTCTAGGTTGCAAAATTTGGTGACATATAGTCCTTCATAGTATTTTTGTATGATCCTTTGTATTTCTGTGGTATCAGATGTAATTGTCCCTCATTTATTTCTAATTCACATTATTTGTGTTTTCTCTTTTTCCCTTGGTGAGCCTCACCAGGAGTTTGTCAATTTTATTAATTTTTTCAAAGAACCAGCTCTTTGTTGCATTAATTTTTTTCAATGGATTTTTATTCTCTATTTTATTTAGTTGTGCTTTAATTTTTATTGTTTCCTTTCTTCTGCTGGCTTTTGATGTTTTTTGTTCTTCTTTTCTAGTTCTTCAAGACCTGATATTAGGTTGTTTACTTGTGATTTTTCTTATTTCTTGATAAAGGCCTGTAGTGATATAAATTTTCCTCTTATTACTGCTTTTGCTGCATCCCAGTAATTTTGGTATGTTGTGTTTTCATTGTCATTTGATTCTATGTATTTTTTAATCTCTTATTTCTTCTTTGATCCAATCATTTTTTAAATAGCATGTTGGTTAATCTCCATGTATATGTGTTTTTTTCTGCTTTCTTTCTATAGTTGATTTGCAATTTCAAAGATTTGTGATTGGTGAATACACTTGGTATGATTTTGATCTTCTTAAATTTGCTGAGGCTAGCTTTGTATCCCAGCATGTGGTCTATCCTTGCAAACATTCCATGTGCTCCAGAAAAGAATGTATAGTCCTGTGTTTTAGGATGAAGTATCCTGTAAATATCAATTATGTCCAGTTGCTGTAATGTATCGTTAAAGCTGATATTTCTTTATTTATTTTCTGTTTGGATGATCTGTTCATGACTTTCAATGGAGTGTTTAAACCCCCTACTATAATTGTGTTTTTGTCAGTTTCTCCTTTTCAATCTGTTAGTAGGTTCTTTGTAAATTTTGGTGCTTCCTGCTTGGGGGCATATATATTAATAAGTGTAATATCTTCTTGTTGTCCCCTTTATCGTTATGAAATGCCAATTTAGTTTATTATTATTATTTTGATTCTGAAGTCTGCTTTGTCAGATATAAGTATGGCTATACCTGCTTTTCGCTGGGTGTCATTTGCTTTAAGTATTTTTTCCCACCCTTTCACCTTGAGTTTGTCCTTGTGACTGAAGTGTGTCTCTTGTAGACAGCATAAGGTTGGTTTTTGTTCTTTAATCAAGTTTGCTACTCTGTATCTTTTTAGTGGTGAGTCCAGTCCATTTACATTTAGGGTGATGATTGATATATGAGGATTTCTTATAGCCATTTTATCTTTTGTTTTCTGGTAGCTATTTATTTATTTATTTATTTTATTGCTTCTTTGCTTTTTTCTTACCATTCATTATTTTAGTTTGATAGTGTTTTTGACTGTTTTTTCTTCTTTTATTGTTATGTGTCTCAGTTCTAAGTTCTTTTTCAGTGGTTACCATGAACTTTATATAAAAGTTTCATTTATGCAGTGGTTCCTTTTCTTAAGGATTTTTCTTTTCTCTATTCTCTTTGAAAACTTAAATCTTTATTCCTCCCCTTTTTATATTTTTGCTGTTCCAGTTTATCCCTATTTACTTTTACTTTTTGCTTCAGGTCCAATTGCCTCCTTCTGTATTTCTTTAAATCATTATATATTTAGAGTGGAATCTACCATTAAATCAGAAAATGTGATAGTTTGTGTTAAGGAGTTTGATGTTTATTCATTTTTTTGTGTGTACATGTTTGTGTATGTCTGTGTGCCTCCATGTGTATCTAAAATTTCTATCCAGAAGATTTTGTCCTGTGAGAGGAAAAAAGATTTTTTGATGGCTGTTGCTCTGCCATTCTTAATTCCTGTAGAGGACAAAAGAAGAGTACGAAGTGTAGGGGGAAATGCTGCAATCTAATATGGATATAGAAATATGTAGATTGAAAGAGTCATCCCTTTTAATATAAAGTGTGTAAGAGTGAGCTAGGCAGACATACAGAGCTCTATGTAATCTTTTTAAATCCTCCCATTAAAGGATAGTAAAAATATCTAAAACCTAAATGAGGTCAAACACACTGAAGAAGAATTTAGATATGTGATCCGAAGTTAGCATCAGACTACCTAAATTATTAACTGAATACAGAAAATGGTCATGAAAACAACTATGGCATATAGCATTACATTTATAACAATTTAAATTCCACAGCTTTCCTTGAATATACCCTCCACATAAAATAAAACCCATCTGCAGAGGGATAGCAGTTTTCTTCCACAACTGGGAAGCTCATCATTGAAAAATAGGAATTTAGAATTAATTTGGTTTAGAAGTTGATAAATTTGGAAGTGGTCATTCTCCTTTTTTATGATTTCCCTCAGCACACCATTGAGTAGTGAGATTGGGAGACCATGGTGATACCCCAAAAACATCTCCCAGGCTAGGTGCTGAGGGCCTAAATTTCTCTCCTAGAAATTCAGTTTCCTGTTAAATTTTGCTCTTTTTGTCTTGTCTTCTTTAAAAGGCAAGTGCTTCTGGGAGGTGTAAGGTGAAAGGAGAAAGGTCTTAGAATTTACTGAATCTAGACTCTGGCCTTGGTGAACACATCCTCCTTGTGGTCCTATGTTTCCCTATCATACAAATACAGAACGCAGGTCTCAGAGGAGTTTAGTAACCTTCTCTGTGAATAAATGGTAGTGCTGAGAACTGATACACCTCATCCCTGCCCAGCAGTTGGTCTGCTTGTAAAACCCACATTTTTCCTTTGCTGGTCTACACTTTATACTAAATTCATTCATCAGATACGTTCTTCTAACAGCTGAGAAGCAGAACATAGCATGCTAAGCATCTGAATAGAGCTAGAAGTGATGAAAGAGAGGACAAGAAAGCAGAGAAAGGAGGCTGGAGAATCTATCACTCAATACAGAAGCAGCAACTGCCCATCATCTGTAGGTTCCACCCTCTGCCTCCAGGGCCTCAAGTGGACTCTGGAAGCCAAAGCTAAAATGATATTGAAGGAAGCTCCTGAGGCGTCCTTTGTTATTTGAATCAGTAATGAGTTCAAAAAGCTCCTTCAGTATGTGAATACCTGAAATTAAAATACAACTATGCATTTAGACTGTTGACTTTAGGTTTCCTGTTTACATTTATTCTCTCACTGGGAAGTATAATGAAATTGGAATAAAGAGAAAAAAGACAAGCAGATGCAAAAAAGAGGTGAAATAATTTTGGGAGCAGAATCATTTATACGTGGAAGGCAAACTATGGGTTTAAAAAATTCAGGTCTGTATTGGAAATCATTGTGGGTGGAGTGTGTTTGTAACAGAGCCACACCTAATTCATTCTATATGCTTGGCAGAGGGAAGGCTGAAATTGGAGCCAAATTCCAGATGGTCTCTAAGGGAAGTGAGTTCACACCATATTCTGAAGTGTGTAGCAGCCTGGCCCTAACAGAGGATTTTTAATGTGCTTATGCATTTAGGAATCATTCTTCTAGAATAATTAATTGTTTAGCCATGTTGTGAAGTACTGTTATTAATATATTGCAAATACCCCTTCATAGCTAGATTTTTAAAAACACTATTAAATAATTTAATGATGTCAACTCAGTTGATTTTATAGCTGGTTTTGAAACTAAGAATAAAATAATGTGGAAGGGTGTGTTGAATAGTGGCACTATCATAGTAAGATTGTAGAAATGTTGAAGAAACCGTATTTTGATTTTTTTTAAAATTGTAATGGTGAAATGCAGTTTCGATTCTGTTGACCCCCTTAATGTACTACCAAGCACTGAGCAAATGAATCATACTTTCATTTTCTACAGAATAATATGGACAACAGCGCACCCCTCGCCCAGCTTTTGAAGATGATTTGGGGTTAGAACAAAAATCCAGCTGTTTCTGAGACGTGCAGGACCCAGACATATACCTCTTCTGATGCAAATGTTGCTAGCTCCTGCCTCTCCAGGGACTTCTTGCTAGACTACCCAACATACTGTTTTAAATGGGACAGAAAACAACAGTACTGTCCTGTTTCAAATGGGATGTATAGGCAGTTTGATTTCGTTGGGCTAAATCCAAGGTGTCAGTGGGCTGACCTTATGTACCATGTGAAATAGAACAGTACTGTTATTTTCTGTCCCATTTAAAACAGTATGTCTGGTCAGCCTACTTCTTGCCCTCTAGTGATGGTCTGGCTGAGGGAATCAGAATCAGTGGCTGATAAAAGTTTTGGTGATAGCCTTTGCCAGCCTCAAAGTGTACTCTTTTTTAAAGCTGTTCAGCTATTCTTAAACTTTAGGGCCCCCCACACCCATTTGAGAACTTTGTAAGAGTCGTGGACCCTTTTTTTCGGCCTGATGCACACATTTACAAAATGGTTTCCGAAAGTTTTCCACCCCGGAGGCCCATTTGTGGAACACGGGTTGTGAGCCCTATCTCTGTAGGGTTAATTTCAACAAACACTTGTATTCTATAAACAAGGAGCTACTCCTTCCAGTCATTAAGTCACCTTAACAGGAAGAGCAAAATTGGTACAGTATAATCTGTTTTCTTCAAATCCTGCTTATCTCTGTCTCTCCTAAATATTAAATAAAAAATAGGGGAATCTGGGATGGTTCAGCAGGTTAAGTGCTCGCTTTGCAGCCCTGGGGATCGAGGATCGAATCCTGGCCCCGGCCCATGTAGCCCCATATGCTGAACTGGGGTGTACTTCCCATGCGGGGGGACCCTGCCCCAGCTCCCGCCCTGCACAGCCCCCACCCACCCGTGTGGAAAGAAACTATGTCAAAAACTGATGACGTATAGGTATGGAGACTGCTCTGGGCCCTCCCCTTTCTCGTTGTCTCTCTCTGTCTCTCTTTGTCTCTGTCAAAAACAATAAAAAAAATCTTTAAATAAAAATATATAATTTACTATTAAATATTTTAACTGTGTACATATAAATGAAGAGTAGAAAATACTACCTGTTTTAATAAAATCTTAGCATTATAACATATTTGCATCAGATCCTTAAAAATAATAATTACAGTTATAATGAAGATGTTATGCATCACCCTTGAAACCCTCTCCTATTTTTTCCTCCCCAGTAGTGACCATGGTCATTTCCAGGCATGGTTCATCCTTTTCAAGATTATAAGTTTTTCCTGAGTATGGATCTGATCTCTCTAATGAGCCTGTATTTCCTTGAGAACAGAGAACAGCCTTATTTTTTGTATTTGTCCCACAAGTTTTGGCTCAGTACTCAGGGGTCCTTAACACATGACTAGAGATGTGTACACGCAGAGTTACTTGACTTTTGTACTTCTTCACTCTAAGGTTCTCTTCCATCTTCTTGTCCCTCAAAGATGGTCTGAAATTTTTATCAGAAATTCTGACAGACCACTCTCTTATTTTCACAGACGAAAACTCAGAGTATATTAAGTTTTATATTCCTCTGGATATTGTTATTCTTCACTTCTCCCATTTCCTTATAACAGGCATGATTCTTGGTCCTTGTGTTTTAATTCATTTATTTGTAAGATTGGGGAAATAGTCTTGCTTTTAGATCACCTTGAATTCTATTTAGCTACTATAAAATATATGTATTACATGTGATTAAACAGGCAAATTTATTTTCTTTCCACAAGTATTGCTGCTTTACCTGATGTTCTTATACACTTCAAAAATTCATTTAGTCCGTCTTGGGAGTTCTGATATTACCTCCATTTCATGTGTAAGGAAACCAAGGCCAGGAATTCTAAATGGCATCACAGTTAGCAAAACATAAGTCGCCAGAATTTCTATTTTTTTTTTTAAGATTTATTTATTGTTTTTGACAGAGAGAGAGACAGAGATACAGAGGCAGAGACAGAGAGAAGGGGGAGGGCCCAGAACAGTCTCCATAGTTGTACATCATCGGTATTTCCACATAGTTTCATTCTACAGGTGGGCACGGGGCTGCACAGGGTAGGAACTGGGTCGGGGTCTCGCCCTGGTAAGAACTGAACTGGGGGCACTCCCCAGTTCAGCATATGGGTCAGCATGGCCAGGGCCAGGATTTGATCCTTGGTCCCCGGGGCTGCAAAGTGAGTGCCTAACCCACTGAGCCATCCCCGCTTCCCCCAATTTTTTTATTGTTAAATTTATTGGGGTGACGTTGATTGGTAACAATTATAGTTTCTGGATGTACAAGTCCACATCACATCACCTATGCATCGCATTATGTGCTTACCACCCAGAATCAACTCCCCCTCCATCACCATATATCCAGTGTCCATTCCCACCCCCACCCCCTCAACTCTCCCTCTCCCCTCCTCCCCCCTCCCCAGGTAACCACCAAACTATTCAGTGTGTCCATAATGCTGGTGCCCACTTTCATCTCCCCTCCCACTCACCCTCCCCCCTCCTCCCCTTCCCTCAGGCAATCACCCAGCTATTGAGTACCACAACTTCTTTATCCAGTCATCTATCGAAGGGCACTTTGGTGGTTTCCATGTTCTGGCCACTGTGAACAGTGCTGCGATGAACATGCGCGTACAGATATCTTTGCAGATTAAGGTTTTCAGGTTTTTTGGGTAGATGCCCAGTAGAGGGATTGCTGGGTCATATGGTAATTCCATTCCTAATTTTTGTAGCCTGTGACTTTACTGTATTTGTTTATTATTTGTAATAGATTTCTGATAGAATCTTTAGAGTTTTCTATATACAGGATCATGTCATCTGCAAAGAGTGACAGTTTAACTTCTTCTCTCCCGATTCTAATACCTTTTATTGCTTTCTCTTGTCTGATTGCTCTGGCTAGAACTTCCAGAACTATGTTGAACAGCAGTGGTGACAGGGGGCATCCCTGTCTTGTTCCTGATTTTAGAAAAGTAGGCTTCAGCTTTTCCCCAGTCAGTATAATATTTGCTGAGTGTTTGTCATATATGGCCTTTATTATGTTGAGGTACTTTCCTTCAATTCCCATTTTATTCAGTGTTTTTATCATAAATGGGTGTTGTATCTTGTCGAATGCTTTTTCTGCATCAATTGAGATAATCATGTGGTTTTTATCCTTTGTTTGGTTTATGTGCCGGACTACATTGATTGATTTGCATATGTTGAACCATCCTTGTGCCCCTGGGATAAATCCCACTTGGTCATGGTAAATAATCTTTTAAATGCATTGTTGTGTTCTGTTAGCTAAAATTTTATTTAAGATTTTTGCATCAGTGTTCATCAGTGATATTGACCTATAGTTTTGTTTTTTGGTACTGTCTATCCCAGGTTTTGGTATTAGGGAGATATTTAGCTTCATAGAAAGAGTTGGGTAGTACTGCCTCCTCTTGAATTTTCTGGAGTAGTTTGAGGAGGATGGGGATTAGTTCTTCCTTGAATGACTGGTAGAACTTATTGGTAAAACCATCTGGTCCAGGCCTTTTGCCTTTGGGTAGGTTTTGGATAGTTGTTTCAAGTTCTGTACTGTTGATTGGTCTATTTAGGTTATCCAAATCTTCTTGGTTCAGTTTAGGTAAACTATATGTTTCTATAAATTTGTCCGTTTCCTCTAGGTTGTCAAATTTGTTGGCATAGAGTCTTTCATAATAATCTCTTACAATTGTTTGTATTTCTGCAGTATCAGTTGTAATCTCTCCCCTATCATCCCAAATTCTGGAAATATGAGATTTTTCTCTTTGTCCTTTGATAAGCCTAGCCAGTGGTTTGTCAATTTTATTGATTTTTTTGAAGAACCAGCTCTTTCTGGCATTAATTTTATCTATTGTTTTTCTGTTCTGAATTTCATTAAGTTCTGCTTTAATTTTTATTAATTCTTTTCTTCTTCGGGCTTTGGGGAACTTCTGTTTTTCTTTTTCTAGCTCTGTAAGATGAGATGTGAGGGTGTTTACTTGTAGTTTTTTTTGTTTCTTGAGATAGGCCTGTAATGATAGAAATTTCCCTCTTGATACTGCTTTCTCTGTGTCCCAGAAATTTTGGTACGTCGTGTTTTCATTGTCATTTGTTTCTACAAATATATTAATCTCTTGTTTTATTTCCTCTTTGATCCAGTCACTTTTTAATAGCCTGTTGTTCAATCTCCATGTATATGTGGTTCTCTCTGCACTTGATCTTTTACAATTGATCTCAAGTTTCAACACTTTGTGGTCTGAGAATACACTTGGTATGATTTGGATGCTCTTAAATTTGGTGAGGTTGGATTTAAGTCCCAGGATATGGTCTATCCTGAAAATGTTCCATGTGCACTAGAGTAAAATGTATAGCCCTTTGTTGTAGGATGGAATGACCTGTAAATGTCAATTATGTCCATTTCCTGCAATGTATCATTTAAAGCTGCAGTTTCTTAATTCATTTTCTGCTTGAATTATCTGTCCAATGTTGTCAGGGGGGTGTTTAGATCCCCTACTATAATTGCATTTTTGTCAAATTCTCCAATTAGATCTGTTAGTAGTTGCTTTATAAATTTTGGTGCTTCCTGATTGGGGGCATATATATTGATGAGTGTCATGTTTTCCTGGTGTATTGTCCCTTTTATCAAAATGTAATGTCCATCTTTATGTCTTATTATTTTTTTTATCTTGATGTCTATTTCATCAGAAATCAGTATGGCCACTCGTGCTTTTCTCTGACTGCCATTTGCCTGGAGTATTGTTTTCCATCCTTTTACCCTGAGTCTATGTTTGTCTCTGTGGCTGAGATGTGTCTCTTGTAGGTAGCATATGGTTGGATTTTATTTTTTAATCCAGTCTGCTACCCTGTGCCTCTTTATTGGTGAATTCAGTCCATTTACATTCAGGGTGATGATTGATGTATGAGGATATCCTGTATCCATTTCTTCTTTCATTTTAATTTTTTTGTTGTCCCAACTTTTCTCCATTTATTTTGATTTCTGGATTCAGGCCGAATAGACTCCTTCAGTATTTCTTAGAGTGCTAGTTTTGAGCTAGAAAATTCACTCGGCTTCTATATATCTGAAAAAGCCTTAATTTCTCCTTCATATCTAAAGGTTAATTTTGCTGGATAGTTAATTCTTGGCTGAAAATTTCTCTCTTTTAATCTTTTGAAGATTGGGCTCCACTCCCTCCTGGCTTACAGAGTTTCTGCTGATAAGTCTGGTGACAGCCTGATAGGTTTTCCTTTGAAAGTTACATTTTGTTTTTCCCTGGCAGCCTTGAGGATTCTTTCTTTGTCTTTGGTTTTTGTCATCTTCAGAACAATGTGCCTTGGAGAAGATCTGCTAGGGTCTAGGTAGCTAGGGTACCTGTTTTCCTCTTGAATTTGTGATTCTAGTTCTTTCCATAGGTTAGGGAAATTCTCATCCACTATTTGTTTTAGTAGACTCTGAGAAGATTTCATCTCACTTCCTTCTGGTACCCCTATTATTCTAATATTGTTCTTTCTGATGGAGTCAGAGAGTTCTTGTATGGCTCTTTCATTTCTCTTGATTCTCCTTTCCTTTTCTTCTTCCCTCTTTGACATTTCCATGTTTCTATCTTTGATTTCGCTAATTCTTTCCTTTAGCTGGTCAGCCCTGTTTCCTGTGCTGGTCAGTTGTTTTTTCAGCTCTCCCATGATGCCTTTCATTTCGAGGAGTTCCTTTTGGTTCTGCTCTAACTTCTGAATTTTATTGGTAAAGTGCTCATTTTGCTCAGAAAATTTTTTGTCATGGCCATTTTACTGTGTCTGGGTACTTTGCCAGCATTTACTGAGCTCTCTGAGTGTCTTGAGTATTGCAGCCCTGAATTCTGTGTCACTTAGATTTGATTCTAAGTGTGCAAGCTTCTTTTCTAAAGAATGCCCATGATCTTCTGGAGGATCTTTGGATTCTGAGGTGTGCATTGTATTTGATGTGGTTCTTTTTGCTTTAGGCATGAGTATGTTTTCCTTCTGGGGGGTTGCCTATCAGATGGGTTTCTCTTTATTTTTTCGTATGGGCTCAGTTGTGGGAAGAGGAGATTTTGGGAGAGGGTTGGGGGCAGCAGTCAGTTTGTGTGTCCTGGGGTTGCTCTTCAGGTTGCTGTCTTAGCTGTTAGAAAGCAGGGTAGTGAGGGTGTGGGCCTTGGGTGGGGGCATGTGAGTAGGAGCTAGAGTGGGCCTGAGACACAATAGCAGATTTCTCTTTCAGCAGGGGCACTCACTGGTGGTTCAGTGTGGGCAGTGCACAGCTGCTCGGGTCTTCCTTCCCTCTGATCGGCTGCTTTACCTTTAATTGCGTCTGTGAGCCGCGCCCGCATGGCGGCGTTGTGGGTCCCCATGGTGCAGTTCAGGGCTTGGCAGAGGCCCGTCGGCCATGTGGGCAGTGGTCCTGCAACAGCCCGGTCTGTGGTGTGCCAAAAGCCTGGTGGGGCACAGGCCACAGCTTGGCCGGCAGCTGCACTAGGCCTGCAGCTCTGCCGGGTCTCAAAGTCTGCCATGTTCACTCTAAGCACGTCTAATGCAGCCGAGCGTGCTGCCTCCATGTCCACTAGAGCCACTGACCTCACTCCAAGAGCCCTGTCTTCAAATCGTGCTCCCTCACAGTCAATCTCCTCTGTGAATCAGGGGTGCCGAGCTGCTGGGGGCTGGTGCCCTGCTCTCCCCCCTCCCGCCCAGGAAGTGCAGCTGCCCTGCTCCGAAGTCCCTGTTCCACCTGAGGCTCCATGATCTGATTAGGGCACTGTGTGCTGTCCCTTCAGTTCGGATGTTAAATTGTCCACATTCCTGTGGGGCTTCCACGCTCCTTAGGTCTCAGCTTCCAGCCCGCCCTCAATCTAGCTCCACTTTGACCATTGTCCCCCAATCCTGTTGTTTTTTTTTTGCTAGCCCTGGGCCAAGCTCCATGTCCCTTTCCCCAAACTGCTCCTTCCCCTTCCCTCTCCTACTTTCCCCTTTTTCCTCTATCCTTTGGGTGGTGTTCTGCGTTGTGTGGTTCTCTCAGTTGAGGGTGCTTCTTAGGGTTTCCCCTGTGGATTCCCCTTTGTTTATAAGTCCCTTCCCAGGGAGGTATCAAGGTTCTCTCATGCCGCCATCTTTTCCTCCCCAGAATTTCTATTCTTTTCACCTTATTATTATAGTATAATAGAAAGAAGAACAGCTACTAATCTTATTGAATGATTTGACACTGTTTGAAGGCATTTTCACTGCCACTAACTCTGACATAAACTCCTCAAGGTAGGTGGTTTATCTTCCTGAGTTACAGTTGCCTAAACTGAGGCTCAGAAAAGTGACAGAATTGCTAAAAGTCATAGCTAGTAAATAATACTAGTAATAATGACAATGATAACAATTTACATGTTTATAGTATTTACCATGTGCCAAACACTGGTCTAAATACTTTATGTAAATTAACTCATGATTACATTTTGAGGCACAAACTATCTTTACTTCATAGATGAGGAAAATGAACCATAAAGAGGTTAAATAACTTACCTAAAATCACTCAGTTAGTAAACATTGGGAGGAACCCACAACCCTGGTGGTCAGAATTGGGCTTCCTCCTACTAGCAGAAGTGGTAGTCTAACCTCCAAAGTAGGCGTGCTTTTTATTATGCCTCCAGACTCTTCTGCTCTATGATTCTTTTTCTAATGTGTTCTTAATGTAGAAATATTTACTTAACTTTAGAGTACATTAACTATATTATTAACTATTATTATTAACTAAAGTCCATAGTTTACATTATGGTTCATTCTTGGTGTTGTACATTTATGAAAAGATTTATTTTTTATTGTTTTTGACAGAGAGAGATAGTGACAGAGAGAAACAGAGAGAAGGAGGAGGGCCCAGAGCAGCTTCCATAGTTATCTGTCATCAGCTTTTTTCAGCATAGTCTCATTCCACAAAGGTGGGCACCGAGCTGCTCAGGGCAGGAACCCAGCTGGGGGCCTCCTGCATGGGAGGCATGACCCTGTGAGCCAGGGGCCCACGGGCAGCCTCCTACATGAAAGCACACCACAATTCAGCATATGGGTTTGCATGGACTTGGGCCAGGGCCAGGACCAGGACTCGATCCGCAGACCTAGGGGCTGCAAAGCACATGCTCAACTCGCTGAGCCATCCCGGCATCCCCAATTCTATGGGTTTTGACAAATACATAATATGTCATATATCCACTATTACAGTATCATACAGAATAGTTTCATTGCTCTAAAAATGCCCTGTATTTCACTAATTCACCCTTTTTCTGTATCCCTTCTTCAACCCCTTGGCAACCACTAAGTTTTCAGCTGTCTTTATAGTTATGTAATATTATATAGTTGGAGTCATATACTATATAGCCTTTTCATATAGGCTTCTTTCATTTAATATGCATTTAAGATTCCACCAGATCTTTTTGTTCCTTATTAATAGCCTATTATTTTTTAAATTTCTAAAAAGCATTCTATTAGATGAATGTATCACAATTGGTTTGTTGAAATACCTGTAGAGGAACATCTTGGATGTTTCCTCCTTTGGGCAATTATGAAAAAAGCTTCTATAAACATTTGTGTGCAGGTTTTGAAATGAACATAAGTTTTCAACTCCTTTGGGTAAATGCCAAGTAGTATGATTGCTGGATCATTTAGTAAGTGTATGTTTAGGTTTGTAAGTAACTGCTTGCTAACTGTCTTCCAAAGTGTTTATTTGCATACCCACCAGTAATTATTGTGAGTTCCTGTGGCTCCCCATTCTCTTCATTATTTGATACTGTCAGTTTTCTTGGATTTTAATTGTTCTATTAGGTGTGTAGTGGTTTCTTGTTTTAATTTGCAATTGCCTAATCACATATTATATTGAGCTCTTTTCATGTACGTATTTGCTATCTATATTATCTTTGGTGAAGTGTCTGCTCAGATCTCTTACCAATTTTTAAATTGGGTTGTTTGTTTTCTTACGAAACTTTAAAGGTTATTTATATATTTTTAATATCAGTCTTTTATCAGATTTATGTTTAGCAAATATTTTCTCCCAGTTTGTACCTTGTCTTCATTCTCTTACTAGTGTCTTTCACATAGCAGAAGTTTTTAATTAAATGGTGATGATTTAGTTTAATAAAAATTTACCAATTTTTTCTTTCATAGATTGTGCTTTGGGTGTTTTATCTAGAAACTCATCACCCAAGGCCACCTAGATTTTCTTTTGTATTATTTTCTAAACGTTCTATGGTTTTGCATTTTTCTCTTAAGTCTATGATCCATATGAGTTAATTTTTGTAAAAAACATAAAATTGGTATTTTTTTTGTCATTCATCTGTTCTGAACTTATTAAATTGTTAAATATTTTGGAATGGCATTGGTTGGTAAAAATGACATAGGTTCTAGGTGTTATCATTGTTGTTTTTTCATGTGGATGTCCAATTGTTCCAAGACCTTTTATTGAAAAGATTATCCTCTGTATTGCCTTTGCTCCTTTGTCAAAGATCAGTTGACTATTTTGTGTGGATCCATTTCTGGGCTTTCTATCTGTTCCACTGATCTATTTGTGTACTCTTTCACCAGTCCCACACTCTCTTGATTACCACAGTTTCATGGTAAGCCTTAAAGTTGAGTAGTGACTGGTTCTGACTTTGTTCTTCCTCAGTACAGTAGTACCCCCTTCTCTGCAGTTTGATTTTCTGTGGTTTCAGTTACCCACGGTCAAGCATGATCCAAAAATATTCAGTGGAAAATTTCAGAAATAAAAAATTCACAAGTTTTAAGTTACACGCTGTTCTCAGTAGCATGATGAGGTCCTGCACTGTCCAGTTCCCCATGCCTGGATGTGAATCATCCCTCTGTCCAGTGTATCCACTATACACACTACCTATTCTTTGGTCACCTAATAGCATTTTATCAGATTGACTATTCTTCTATTGTGCTGCCTATGTTCAAGTCACCCCTATTTTATTTAATAATGACCCCAAAACACATGGGTAGTGATACTGGTCATTTGAATATGCCAAATAGAAGCTATACAGTGCTTCTTTTAAATGAAAAGCTGAGTACAGTACAAAAAAATACTTGTAAGAGAGAGCACATTCTTATAAATCTTATTAAAATATATTGTTATAATTATTCTCTTTTATTAGTTGTTATTGTTACTAATCTCTAATTGTGCCTCATTTATAAATTAAACTTTATTATACGTATATATGTGTAGGACAAAACATAGTGTATATAGGTTTTCATAGTACCTAATTTCAGGCATCCACTGAAGGTCCTGGCATATATGCTTCTATGGATAAGGAGGGGATTGTCCTATTGCATTAGATAATTCTGTAATTTTTGCTTTTCTATATAAATTTTAGAATCAGTTTATCAATATTCACAAAGTAACTTGATGGAATTTTGTTTGGGATTGCATTGAATGTATAGATTAAATTAGGAAGAATTGATATCTTCATAATACTGAGTTTTTCTATCTATGAATGTGGAATATCTTTCCATTTATGTGGACCTTTGGTTTATTTTATTGGAGTTTTACAGTTTTTATCATATAGATCTTGTACACATTTTGTTAGATTTATAGCTAAGCATTTTTCTCTCTTTGGTGTTAATTGGTGTTGTATTTTAAATTTCAAACTTCAGTTATTAATTGCTGGTGTGTAGTAATGGAGTTGGCTTTTGTACATTGATCTGTATCTTGTAACCTTGCTCTGATCACCTACTAGTTCCAGGGCTAATTAACTTATTAGGTCAATTCTTTGGTATTTGCCACATAGTCATGTTATCTGCAAACACAGACAGTTTTATTCCTTCCTTCTAATTTGTATACCTTCTTTTTTTTCTTTTCTTTTCTTGTTTTCCTGCGTTAACTAGGACTTCCAGCATGATACTGAATAGGACATTATGAGTGGGAACATTTTTGCCTGGTCGTGATCTTAGGAGAAGACATTAAGTTTGTCATCACTAAGTGTGATGTTGGCTGTAATTTTTTTGTAGATGGTCATTATCAAGTTGAAGTTTTCTTCTATTCCTAGTTTGCTGAGATATTTTTTCATGAATGCATATTGGATTTTTCCAGATGCCTTTTCTGTATCTATTGATTTATTTGTATGTTTGTTTTTTTTAAAATCTTTAACCTGTTGATATAAGGGATTACATAGATTGATTTTGAGCATTGAACTAACCTTGCATCCCTGGCATAAACCCAACTTGGTCATGGTGTATAATTCTGTTTACACATTATTGGATCTGATTTGCTAACATGTTATTGAGGATTTTTGCATTTATGTGGTATTGTTCTTTAGTTTTACTTCCTTGTAATGGCTTTACCTGATTTTGATCTTAGAGTAATGCTATTCTCATAGAATGAGGAAAGAAGTGTTCCCTCTGCTTCTAATTTCTACAAGAGATTGTAGAAAATTGATATATATATTGTTTAAATGGTAGAATTCACCAGTGAGACCATCTAGGCCTAGTGCTTTAATTTTATTGGAACATTATTAATTATTGACTCAATTTATTTCATAGATGTAGGTCCACTCAGATTATCTTCTTCTCTTTGTGTTAGTTCTTATAGATTGTGTCTTTTGAGGAATTGATTAATCACTCCTTCACATATTCTATTTCTAAGCCATGTATACACTTTTTATATGGCCTATTTCAAACATTATTAGTTTATATATGTATTTCTTCTAATAAATGTGATGTTATTGAGTACACAGACCATGTGTTTAAATTTTACATCCCTAAGAATTAGCACATTGACTGAGATATTTCATTGACGGTTGAATGAAATCACCTGAAAAATATCAAAATAGCAAATAGATGTTATGAGAACACCATGGCTATAAAAAGAAGAATATGATTCTTATTAATATTAGAAACCTTTCACTTTATAGAGGACTAATCTACTAAGTTCTTTTTACTGGTTTGGTTCTGTGGTGAATTTCAGTGTTGAATGATAGCCAATTCACAGTTTGAGAGAAGGCTGACCTATACTAATAGTAAGTCATAAGTCAGAGAAATCTAAAGTTAAAGGAGTTTAATTCAAAATGATGACATTCATCATTGGAGGAAATACTAATATCGTTATAAGAGTGTGGTTCACCCCTTTCTCTATTTCTAGAAATTATCTGTGTGTAAGACAGAACACACCTGAATAGACACACTAACCATGTAACCTGAACCCCACTGGGAAGAATGGGTCGTTAAAAATTATAAAACAGGAAGTTAGACTTGTAATTTAAAATTCTGCTTAGTCTTTGACTATGATTAAATATTGTGTTCAGGACAAAGAATAAGCTGGAGGGTCTCTTTATTCTCTGTGCTGATTTGCTAACCGCTGTTGTGTAACTGAGGTACCTTGTGTTCCCTAACGGGTGAGCCACAGGCAGCTTTCTCCAGACCCCATGTTTAGATTGCCTGCAAGCCCGCAAGTGCTACATCCGCTGAGACTCGGTGTTGCATTTCATTGATGTGTTCAGGCTCTTTTGGGCAGAGAAACTGAAGCATAAACATTGTACTGACAAGTCCGGGGCACCGCAGTTTTTGGTCGCTGAACTGCACAAGCAGGTTATTAGGGAGCAAAATTTTAGCAGCAACAGCAAGTTGTTTATATGATATCTGATCCCAGACATTTTGCAGGTGTTTAACACAAGATGAGTCTATTCTTGAGATGTCTGATGATTATGGTAAACAATCAGATTTCCTGGTGAAGTTGACTTTCATATTATTTCTCATAGAATTTATCACTTTATTTGTCTGTATTTCTCCTCTAAAGTCTGTGAAGTTTTCTTTTGTGTAACAGGGTGTTTTTTAAAAAATATGTGTGCTAAAAAACGGTTAGTCACAGTATTTTTAAAAATACAGTACACTCTCGGTTAACTGGCACCTATGGGGACTGGTAGGTACTGGGTCAATGTATATGACACTCTCAAGCAAATGGCAAAATTCTCAAGCAACCAGGAAAAAATGTGAAGATTATTTTATGGCGGTTGTTTGAGAGTGCTGGTTGCTCAAGTTCTGGTTGACTGAGAATCTGCTATAATAGTGGTCCTATATGTCTTGGTACCAGAATAAAATGTGTGCCATTCCTCAGTTGCCAGGCTATGTAGTGTAATAGATAAATTCTGATATGTTTGATTGATAAATTGGCTATTTATGTAGTGAGTAATGTTTGCAAAGTTGTTTAACCATTTTGGTTCTTGATTTCTATCACTTCAAATTGGATGGATAGAACTGTGTGCCACATCTTTAAAGGGCATAAAGACTTGTTATAGTTTTTAAGTAAAATATTTTGTATCAAGGATTTTGTTGCCATTAAATACATATTTAGTAAAAATAAGTGTTTGACATGAGGTTGAAAAGCAATGAATTGAATTGGGAATTTGTGCTCTACATTTTGAATGCTTATGAATTTAACATTTCTCCACTCATTTGATGTGGCCATTTGTGTCCTTCCTTAGATCTCTATCAAAGAAATGAGTGTGGCACTCTTACTGTTGGCACAAAAGTATTTATATCCTTGTTCATGCTGAGATTTTCTTGTCAGTAAAAAAAATTTCCTGGGGAAGCCGGAATGGCTCAGTGGGTTAAGCGCTCACTTTGCAGCGCCAGGGACCGAGGATCGAATCCCGGTCCCGGCCCGTGCGGAACCATGTGCTGAACTGGGAGCTCCCCCAGTTCATTTCTCTCTCTGTCTCTGTATCTCTCTCTCTCTCTCTCTCTCTCTCTCTCTCTCTCTCTCTCTCTCTGTCAAAAAAAATTAAAAAAAAAATTTCTTTAACAGTGTGTAACATCTCCTGGTGCATGGCACCTTTGACAAGAATCGTACGTGCCACCTTTCTTTTGTATAATTGAGCCATGTTGAGGAAATGTCACAATATAATGGCCTTTGTAAATTTATTTGGAGACTTAAACTAGTATATGTTTTTTGTTTTATTGTTTTTAGTGATACTGTGTCTACTAGGACCAAAGCCACTTTGCATAAACTGATAAAAAAAATTGTGTTATTTGTGCTCAAAAGAACACTGTTGATTGTTGATACAAGACTGAGAGAACTAACATAGTGTTCCTAAAATGGCAGTATGAAGACCTAAGATCAATTATTTCTGTATTTCTGGCCTTGACTTTCCACTTCAAAAGAATCCAATTTCTATTACCTTGTTCAGCATTGCTGCTTGAATGACTTGCAGGCATCTGAAATCCAGTCCATCTAAAACCCATTTTGTTTATTTCCAACTTCACCTTCATGCCCTGTAAACCTATTAGCCTATTGCGTGTTCTTTCTTGTTAATAGCCTCAGCAGCTGCACAGTTCTCCCAAATTACAAACTTCCTCCAAGTCATCATAGATGTATCTTCTTGTACAAGCCCTGTATTAATTTGTCTTCAAATCTTGATAGCCCTTTCTCTCTCAAATACAGGCCCTCCTCTCAATTCTCTGGCTCAGGTCATATTCTTGCTATAACTCTCCTGGACAATTATAACAGTCTCCTGAATGTTCCACCCTTCATACCACATTGTGCTTCTAAAAACACAAATGTGATCAAGTCATGTTTCTGGGCAAAACATCTGTCACCCCTTAATCTTCTATTACATGGAGTAGTGTTTTACAAATTAAAATTTACAAGCTATTAGTAAATAGTAAATTTAAATTAGTGACTTGCAGTGAACTTTTAAAAATATAATAGAAATAAAATAGAATACATCAAATTTGGTAAAAGTATTGTTCTGTGAAGCTTTGCTCTAGTTGTATTTATCTATATAAACATGCATGTGTTTGGATATTGTTTTATAATGTAAAATATGTATCTAATTTCATGGTTCATGAAAGTTTGAAAATCATGACTATAGAGAATGAAGTTCAAAATTTATTACGGTATACAGTTTCCTTTATGATTGTCCCAGTTTACCTTCCTACCAGCCAACTCTTCAGAGGAACGTAGGCCTATTTCCAACTTTAGGAACTGACCATATTTCCCTTGCATGAATTTTGCCTTTATACAAATTAGTTTTTAAAAATGAAATAGCAGTTCTCAAATGTTTTGGTCTTGGTGTCCCTTTAAACTCTGAAGAAATACTGAATATTCCCAAAGAGCCTTTGTTAATGTGGACTATAGATTATATTTATTGACATGTAATGCACTCAAAATTAAAACTGAGGATTAAAAAATACTTGCTTATTTATTTAAAATAATAATAAACCTATTATGTATTGTCCTAAGTAATATATTTTTTGTGTGTGTGAAAAACAACTGCATTTTCCAAAACAAATTAAAATTAGAAGAGTGACATTGTTTTGCAGTTTTGCAAATCTCTAATGTTTGGCTTCATAGAAAAAAAGGTAGATTCTCATATCTGCTTCAGCATTCAATTTCTTGTGATACGTTGTTTAGTTGAAGGATACAAAGAAAATCCAGATCTAACAGGTATGTAGTAAGAAAAGGAGTGCATAGAGTATCTTAATAAACTTCTCAGATAACTGTGCAGATTTTCTTCCTTAATACTACAGCAAAATTTAACATGCTGCAGTATCTTAGAGGTTCATTGCAATATGGATCTGAAATCATTACCAATTAACATTCATAGCCTCTGACATAAAAAGCATTGTTCTGTCTCATTTGCCCTTTGAATGGATCTTTCACCCAGGCACAATTTTGCAATATCATGCATTGGCCATTTGGGAAATATTGGTTCTCTGAATGATATATATTCACAGGGACCACATTTTTGGTCTTATGTTAGTCCAAGGAACAGGATGCTACTTTACATACACTCTAGTCCTTGACACCACCAGGCTTAGGCTCAGAGAAGTCATAATAATGTAACATTTTCAGAATACAATAATGTAACATTTTCAGATAAAAATAAAGACTCCAAAGCACTTGCACATTTGTGCATAGTCAGTAGTTTCTAAAGAAGTATTCAGAAGCAATGAGCACTAGGAATCCACGACAGGAAGAAAATATATTGAGCTATATGGACCCTGGTAGAAGGGAATTAACTGGTAGGAGAAGTACCAGGAGGGGAAGCTCTATTATGAGATGAATTGTATCTGCCCCCAAAAAACTCACATGTTGAAGTCCTAATGATCAATGCATCAGAATGTGACTATATTTGGAGATAGGGCCTTTAGAGGTGGTAATAACATTAAAGTGAGGCCATTAGGGTGGACCCTAACCTAATGTGAGTGGTGTCGTTATAATTAGAAGAAGTTTGGACACACAGACACACCAGGGGTGCACACAGAAGAAAGACTATGTGAAGAGACAGTGAGAAGGCAGCCATCTGAGAGACAGGGAGAGAGTTTCTGGAGAGATCAAACCTGCTCAAACCTTGATCTTGGACTTCTAGTTTCCGAAGCTGTGAGAAAATAAAGTTCTGTTGGTTAAGCTGGCCAGTCTGGGATATTTTGTTATGCCAGCCCTAGCGTGCCAATACAGGCCCCAAGGGTGAACATGGATGACTTCCACTTTGCCTCGGACTGGACATGATTCTGGTGTGTTATATTTTTCTCTCCGTCCAGAAGCCAAGTTAATGGATCTCAAGAACTATCTTAGATGGGCTAGACTCATAAGAGAGGTCAGGCTGACTGTTGCTCTTTGCATTGAGGCATGGAGGGGACTCGGATTCCTCTCCCAAGAGCCCTACAGCGACATGGTCCTGTGTGGGTGGTGCTCCCACCTGGGTCTTCTCTCATCCACAGCTATAGCTCTAGAAAAGTCTTGTCTGGGCCTTCCTTCTTCTCTTCCAGTCCCAGGCATTTGGGAGCCACGGGCTTAGGTGCAGACATGGCCAAATCCAAGAACCACATCATGCATAACCAGTCTCAAAAGTGGCACAGAAATGGCATCAAGAAACTGTGATCACAAAGATACGAGTCTCTTAAGGGGGTGGACCCCAAGTTCCTGAGGAACATGTGCTTTGCCAAGAAGCACAAGAAAGATCTGAAGAAGATGCAGGCCAACAACTCCAAGGCCATGAGCTCTCAGGCTGAGCCTATCAAGGCCCTCATAAAGCCTAAGGAGGTCAAGCCCAAGATTCCAAAGGGCGGCAGCTGCAAGCTCAGCCGACTGGCCTACATTGCCCACCCCAAGCTTGGGAAATGGGCTCGTGCCCGCATCACCAAGGGGCTCAGGCTGTGCCGGCCAAAGGCCAAGGCCAAGGCTCAGACCAAGGCTCTAGCTACTGCTGCAGCAGCTGCAACAACTCTAGCAACTCCAGCCCAGGCTCCAGCCTCCAAAGGCGCCCAGGCCCCCACAAAAGCTTCAGTGTAGCGGTCTCTGCCAACGTGAGATGGAAGGACTGGTGTGACCCCTGGGCTGCTGTCTGCAGGGGGCTGGTGTCCTCTGCGATTTGTACAAATCAATCTGATGCAGAATCCAACAGTAAAAAAAAAAAAAAAAGTCTTGTCAGCTTAAGCAATGGGCATCTCAAATAGCCCATGACTTTTTCAGCCTACTATTTCTGAGACCAGTTTTTTCATCACCTGGAAAATGCATTTATGGGAATCTGGGTTTAATTAGCTAAATAGATTTATAAAACTAAAATTATTTTTTAAATGTTATTAATTATGAGATGGTATAACACAGCCAACAAAAATGCACAAGTCAGTGACTACTTATTTCTTTGGTGCTTTGAAATTTTAATACTAATAATGTAATAATAGCAATAATAAAAATACCTGTACAGTATTTACTGTGAATCAAACACCATTCTGACCTCTTCACAGATGTTGACTTAGAAGTATTTTGACATAGACTATCTCATTTGATCCTTGTAATAAAGCTGTGAGGTAGACAAGACAGGTATTATTCCCATGTTGCAGATGAGAAAGTTGAGGCTCAGAAAGTCCAAAGATTTCCCCTGGGTTACCTCCTGATAAATGACAACATAATCCAGTTCTTCAGATTTCTAAAGTAATGCTTTCTCCAAACCACTTTCCTTGGAAAAGGCACCAAATATATTATAGTGTAATCCAGAGCAAGCAAGCACACCCTTTTCCCCACTTCAGGTTCCAAACAAAGAAATGTTAGAATTCGTAATATACGGGTAACGACGTCTTCCTCGCTGAAGGACCACTAACTCAGCCCCTTTCAGGGACGGACTTGGGAACCATGCTGCTTCTCGCACCAGGAGCTGGGTGGGTTGGAAAGCAGAATAAAACTGAGCTGCAATTTGAGCAAAATGGAAATGTTAAGGCAATCCAAGAATAATAAAGAAATTATAAAGTTACATCTGAACAAGTCAGAAAAAACTAGAAAAAAACCAAAACACACCATGAACAAAAAAACTAGGTGAACTTTTTCTTTCATTTATTTATTTCATTGGTGAGATGAATTAGATTCATAAGAGGCAAAATATGTCCAAAGAAAAAGTTGTGCCTTTGAGAGAGAGAGTGAAGAAAGTGGATAACATGGCTGTGGGAAATTTGAGGCCCTACCAGATGTTACTATGTCTTTAAGATATAAACTATGTCAGCTTTTATACTCAAATTTCATTTCTAGCCACAGCAAAAGCTTCTTGTGAAGGCAGAGTTTAAAGCTGAACATGATAGAGAAAGAAAAGTTGTTAAAGGGACTTGCTAAATCCAGGGATATCAGCCACCCTCCCTTAAGTCATAACCCCTGTGCAAGTTTAAAATTGCTATTACAACAAAAGGACAATTGAGTAAACAGAGCTATATCTTATTGTATGATTTCCCAAGTTAAAAAAACCAACTATTATCATAATACTTTTTGGTGATTTAAGTATATGTGGGCTGGATAGACTGTACCCTGCCTGTAAAGACACTTAAGCAAAGTAGTATTATTGCTTAACCAATACCTCAGTTAACTAATTAGGGCTTAAGACAAAAAAAAAAAAAAAAAAAAAAAATGGAGGGAGAAACTTTTCTGATTATTGTCACTAGGTAATTACTAGTATTTTCCATAACCTAGGCAACTCAGCTGTCTAAGAAACAAAATTCAGCTGAAAATGAACCTTCAAAAGTTTCCTTTTACAATTTTTTTTAAGGCCCAAAGCAGGATCTCTGTCATACTAACGCTCCTCCTGGACGTCTGGAAAAAGTCTTAGCGTCTGGGAGACATTCCAAAGTATGTGCACTGACCATTGCCACAGGCGTGAACTTCTTAATGTGTTTTGCAGAAATCTTCACCACAATAAAATTGATTACTCTCTGAAAGGACCCCCCCTTTTCAAAATAGCAATCTACTAGAATATACTTTTTAAATATTTTATTACATCCTTAAGTATCTCATGTGGACTGAACATGACTGGAGAAAACTGCTACTCTGAATTTGATATACAACGTCTAGTTCAAACAACTTTTAAAAAATTAATGGGTTAGGGAAATGGGAAAACTGGATCCATGAAGACTACGCATAGGTAATGGCATATTGGTTGCTAAATCTTGAATCTCTGTCTAGTTCTCCTGCCGCAGATACTGAAATAAGGTCAGAGAATAAATGCAAAGAAGTGGCTTTTCAAGGAACTGATGGGACTTGACAAGGAAATGGAGCCTGGAGTTTGTGAGTGTCTCAGGAGGATGGTATTGATGAGAATGGAGGAGGGTGTGGTGGGCTTGTCGTGTTTTTACAAAATCGTGATCAAGTTGTGCCAGCTCTTCAATGCGCTGTTCACTGCAGTGAAGTGAAGGAGTACTCTTGGAGCTAACAAGCAATAATTTGGTTTTTATTCACCTAAGTCAATTTAGGTGAATAATAAGTCACGTGGGAAAAGTTTGTTGAATCAGAGAAGGGAAAGTGCCGGGAAGATATTGGGGTCAGAGTAAAGAAAGGACACAAGGGACATCGATTAGGAGATTGCTAATTCTTGTTTTCCTGGCGTTTTCCGTAGTCTTGCTGGAAGTTGGATGGTTGCTCCGTCTGTGGTATCAATCACACCTCGGCCAGACAGCAGACTGAGGCAAGCCACTGCTGCTGGAAGAGTTCTTCCTGACAATGACTCGTGTGAGCCAATTGTCAGCAGCTTTGAAGTGCTTAAATAGAAGCTGATGCGTGTCTACTGCGGTTGTGCAGTCACTGAAGATATTTCATGTGCTATAAAATAGCTTTGCAGACAAATCAAACTACTCCTTACCTTTGGACAAGGCTTAACTCAAAACCATCTACCATTTCATGGACATCACACGTACTGGGTATATTTCACATTTCATGTGTGGGTGGTGAAGTTCTTACTGTTTTGGTACACAGCTTTCCCCAGGAGGAGGTATGACATGCCATTTAGGAAGCCCACACCTTTTACTTCAGATTGTCATGGGAGACGAAAAGGAAGCAAAAAGTTTACATTTAATTTACAGTCTTAAAATTATTCACATTACAAGTGCATTTTCTACTTAAGAGATGACTAAATAATTCTATTGCAGTCTGAACATGAGATTTGAGAAACAAAAGAGGTGAAGGGTGGAAGGTCCCTTAGTGCTGAAGTGGAGAGAGGGTGCTTAGTTCTTCACCTTCTGATGCGTTCTCACGTCACCTGTGTACCTAAGTAACCTTCCGTGTGAAATTGCAACATTTTAGCCTTGGAACAAGCCTTAGAGATGATATAGTCAAACATCATATTGATAGATAAAGGAAACTAAGACCTGGAGAGGTTTCCCAAGTTAATTAACTATGAGTTTGCAGCTAAATACAGTATTCTTTCTTCTCTTTCCACCACTTCTCTGGAGAGAGTCCACTCTCCGGACTTCTTCCCTTGAGTGACAGCACACAGCAGGAACCCAAGAGTGACAGCACACATCATCCAGCCTGGACAACATTGACTGTTAAAGGGAGCCCCTTGCAACCCAATCAACTGTGCTTCAGGCAAACGGAACTAGAAAAGACAGGCTAGTCTTGCTTCACTCTATACCGGCTTCAGAAGTTACCTTTTGTAGAAAATGCTGTGGTCACCAGGAATGAAAAGATGTTATTAGAAGGGGGTACAAGAAGGGTGCTGATACTGTTGTTTCTTAATCTGATGCTGATTACATGGGAACATTTAGTTTGTGAAAATTCTGTGAACCGTGCATTTATAGATACATCAACAAAAAGTTAAAAAATTATTACAGAATGGTTAAAACTTCATTGTGTTTTTAAAGATTTATGTTATTGTTTTTGACAGAGACAAAGAGAGAGGGGGAGGGCCCAGAGCAGTCTCCATAGTTGTACGTCATCAGTTTTTGACAAGGTTTCATTCCACACAGGTGGGCGGGGGCCACACAGGGCCAAAACTGGGTTGGGGGCCTTCTGCTTGGGAAGCACACCCCAGTTCAGCATATGGGTCCACCCAGGCTGGGGACAGAACTCAATCATTGGTCCCTGGGGCTGCAAAGTGAGTGCTTAACTCACTGAGCCATCCCAGCTTCTCCCAGAAATTCATTGTTAAGAAAAGCATGTTTGCATAAAAGAAATTAAGTACCTCTAGAAATTATATTGCAAGTATATTTTACAAATTTTCAACAAAATTTTCAACAAAAATAGTCATCATTATTTGTCATGACCTGAATTTATTTTTTTAAGATTTATTTTTATTGTTTCTGACACAGAGAGTCAGAGACAGAGAGATACAGAGAGAAGGGGGGAGGGCCCAGAGCAGTCTCCATAGTTGACAGCATTAGTTCTCGACATGGTTTTGTTACACACAGGTGGGCTGGGGGGAGGGGTGGTGGTGGTGGTAGTGGAGGGGGCATGCAGGGCAGGAACTGGGCTGGGGCCTCCCACATGGGAGGCATGCCTCTGAGAGCTGGGGGCCCAACCAGGAGCCTCCCACATGGGAAGCTCAACCCAGCGAGAACCAAACAGGGGGTCTCCCACATGGGACCTCACCCTGGCAAGAACTGAACTACATGGGAAGTACACCCCAGTTCAGTATATGAGTCCGCATGGGCTGGGGACGGGACTTGATCCTTGGACCCTGGGGCTGCAAAGTGAATGCTTAACCCGCTGAGTCATCCTGGCTTCCCTGTCATGACTAGAACTTATATTGTAAAGCATAGTTAATCTACTCCTTAAGATAGGAAGTATTTCTGGGTGATGAGTTTTGCCTTTCCACTGTAACTGCTGAAAGAATCATTTAAAGACAAAATCTATTAGATGCTTACTGTATCTTCTCAGTATGGGAAGTATTCAAATGCATAGCTAACTCAAAGCTTTTTTCTAATCTTCATTTGAACTTGCAATTTATCTCCAGATATTTGAGAAACTTATGTCAAGATTTTGTGATATGCCATTATCATTTCTATGAAGAAAAAGAAAAGTGAGGAGTTGGCCTGGTTGGGTAAAATATTTTTATAGTGATTTTACAGTTGTCATTATCAAAGAGATGTTTCTACATAAATATGCACATATCTATGCATACACACACATGAATTGAATTACGGTAAATATACTTTATTGCTAAAGGTAGACCGGACAAGATTAAATGTGTTTGTGATGAGTCAGAAGCATTTCAGGATCTCATAGTACCTTATTTATCATATACTATTGTTAATATTGTGTACATGTGAAAAATGGCCAGGAACCAGCTGGGGTAGAAACAAAAAAGTACATGTGGAACAGTGTAGGTGGTGAGAGGTCATTGGTTAAATTAATACTTATTAATTATTAAAAATCAGCCATTCTTTTCAGTAGTAACAAAGAGAACATGAGAGAATGCCTCAACTCAATACATTTTGAAATTAGTCTTTTTGTCCATTCTGTTTCCAGTTTCCGGGGGAGGGTCTGTTTATCAGAAAAAGGACCAAATGCACACAAAGGCAGAAAGGAAATCTGTGGCCCAGATAAGGTGTCTGAGTAATTGATCCCTACCTAGAGACAACTCATATGTTGAGAGGAGTTAAATACTGTTGAGAAATTGAGACCAATTTTATAAACGTTATGCAAATAATTTTAAGTTTCCAATGTAGCTATTCAACAAGTGTCAAATGAGCCCATTTAAAATGGATTCTCTGTGACTGGTAACTGGCTAACCTGTGTAGGCTTTCATTATTTCTAAACTGATTGGGCAAGGGCCACTTCTACCAGTTTTTTTTGTTTTTGTTTTTGTTTTATATTGACTTTCTTTTTTTTAATATATTTTATTCTTAAATTTAATGGGGTGACATTGGTTGGTAACAATCAGACAGTTTCCCAATGGACAACTCCACATCACATCACCCGTGGGGAGGGGGGAGTGGGCACTTCTACCAGTTTTGAAGAGCAACTTGAATCCTACTGGCTTTTGGAATGTGTAAAATAACAGTGCTCTCTGGAAATGTTGGCATCTGGTGACTTCTCTTTGAGGTGCAAATTAAATTCTTGGTTCTAAGTCATACATACATTTTCCCCCATGTCCCTATGCACTGATCTCTCTGTGCAGTAAATAAAGCACACTTATTGAGAAACAGAATGATTTCTGAATGCACATGAACCCAAAGAGGATGATGGACTGAAGGAACTTTTCAAGCTCTACTCTTTATGAAGTATGTGTGTTTTAAATTAGGAAGCAACCCCAAACTTGAAATCAGGGACACTTAAGTTTACCACAGCATTTGGAAGATTAAAGAATGAATTAAGTAAAACCAAATGGGATTGAATAATAGCTAAAATAATACATTTTAAGAAGGGTAAAACTGTAAATTTCCCCCTTCAAATTGTATGTTATCTGCCAGTTGGGCTTAGTGGGAAGTAGGAGTTCATAACCATGACTACTTGTGAGACAGAGCCAGGGTGGCTGTCTCATCAGAAACCTAGCCTTGGGGATGCCGGGATGGCTCAGAGAATTGAATGCTCATCTTACAGCCCTGTGGTCTGAGGATCGAGTCCTGGCCCTGGTTCATGCGGACCCATATGCTGAATTAGGGTGTGCCCCTAGTTCGGTTTTCTATGGGGTGAGTTTCATGTGTGAGGCCACAGCCCAGTTCCTGCCTTCTGCAGCCTTGTGCCCACCTGTGGAATGAAACTATGTAGAAAACCAATGGCATGCAACTATGGTGACTGCCATGGGCCCTCCCCCTTCTCTTTCAAAACAAACAATCAAAAAAATAGGGAGTAGGGAGGGAGCATCAAATATATAGTAATGGAAAGAAAGCTGATTCTGGATGGTGAACACATAATGCAATGCGTAGACTATGTAAAAGTAGAATTGTACACCTAGAAACTATGTAATTGTTACCAACCCATGTCACCCCAGTAAATTTAGCAATGAAAAAAATATATGAAAAGAAGAATAAAAAAATAAAATAGAAAGAAACCTAGCATTGGAAAAACTGTGGGAATTAGGCCTGTGACTTAATCCTAATTCTGAACAGCATTGTCTCTTATAAATTATAAAGAGTTATAAAACCTTGAGCCATTTTCTCTAAAACACCTGATAGTTCAATTGGTAATTTATACTTCATACTATAGAAAAAAGGAAGGAACAGGTCAGCAACTGTATAAAACTGCAGATATAGATAGAGTTTTGAAACTCTGCCAAGGAAATCAGAGTCATAGAAGAACTTGAATAAAACCGGGAAACTTATTTATTTATAAAATAAGATGTGGAATTTTAGACCCAATCAAATATAGTCTCTTAACATATTGGGAAATCATATTCCAAAATGCTGTCTCCATTGAAAGGCATAATTCTTTTGGAAGCTCCATCTATATCTTACCCATTTTGCTCTAAAAATGTTTATAGACAACTGTGATAAAATTTGAAGTACTTTAATGTTATCATTAGACAAGTTCTACCACAGCAATGATTATTACATGGCATATTAATAAGGGGGAATTGATCAACTTTTTCTGAAAAATTCTTCTTCTACTCCCTCAGCCCCTTAAGAGAAAAGCAAAACAAAAACCTGTCTTACTTGTGGGTGAAAATTGCTTTAGTCATGGTCATACAGAAGGCTTCAACTCATCAGATTACATCTGAAGCCACAGATATATCTTGTTATTCTCTGAATTCAAAAGGTTAAAGTTACTCAGAGGCACTCAAAGCCAAATTAGAGAAAAACGATTAATTTCTGTCAAATGTTTCTTTCTTATAAATGGAATTTAAACTCCTTGAGCAAATGTAACATTCTTTTTTGCCTCTATGATTACCAAAGTTTTTTTAGGGCAAATGTAGAAAATAAATAAGGAAAAAAATATATACACATATCCATTTTTTTTTTTAATTTCATGCTTCAACAAAGCAATTGTTGACTATGTCTGCAATCTTGGTTTATGCTAAGATTTCAAGTCCAGAATAAGACAAATTTCCTACCTATGTATTTTGCCACAGTAATTAGATAGGTATCTAGGTATTTATCACAACAGTGGGTTCTGAAAATGACATTAACATTTCATTTCACTATTAGAAAACCATAATTTTGTTATTTCCCCCCAAATTCTCCCCAAGCTTTACAAGAATCCTACTTTATTAATTGAGGTGACACATTTATAATTATTCCAATGGAAATGGAATCCTTGCTAGGAAAACAACGTTATTAGAATGAGAGTCCACAGCATTGGCCCCCACAGAGTGATCCTTACAGACATTCTGACTTTGCCCCAGCCTCTTTACACCTCACCCTTATAACATCACCACTATTTCCTGAAACATGGAGTGGTGAGCAGAGCCTTCTTTTTTATTTAATGTTATTAAATGTATTGGAGGTGACATGGGTTAATAATTATATAAGTTCCAAGTGTACAATTCTGTAACAAATCATCTGTGTATTGCATTGGGTGTTCACCACCCAAAGAGACTTCTCTTGACACCTGAGGGCTTCTGTAGATTCTCCCTTTGCTGCTGCCACTCTCTCCCCCACAAAAGTAGAGTGCTAACAAGTGGCTCCAAAGCCAACATGCTGTTGGGAAGCCATATGTCTGGTACAGTTAGCACCTGCCAACCAATTGTGTGCTGAGATATAATATTAATATTTGAAAGCTCCTGGTGGCTTCTTTGGTGTACAAGTGAGTGAAAATTCAATAGGACAAAACTTAAAATATGATGAAGGCCTCTTTTCCATTAGAGGTATGTTGCCTGGTTGAATCTTGACATCAGACTTTGTTTTCTTCTGCTCATTGCCTTTTACTACATCACATATGAGGGCTGTTTGGAAAAAAAATCCAGCCATAAATGCCTGTATTTTTCTTATTACATGGCTGAAAACTTTCCTGACAGCCCTTGTATGTGGTTTGTATTCCTGCATTCTCCTCCTCCTGGCTAATTTTGTTTCTAACAATTCGATGCATTTACTATTTTAGAATACACTATATGCCTTGCAGTGGTTTGTTGTTCCCTTGTGTTTTTCTTCATCGCCTCTCAACCAAACCTTAGTTTCAGATGGACTTTCCCTTGGGGAAAAGACAAAGAGAAAGAGACAAATCTTTTTAAAGAAATGTATGGGGTTGGGGGTGGTATCACAGTGACTGCATTCACAAAAATACACGAACAACTTGTCTTCATATTTTTAAATAATATTTTAAACTAGAACAATCAACAGCTGTTATGCCCTGGATTATTACAGAGTAGTTTTACAGCGAATGATAGTTTCTATTTGTACATAATATTTTAGACAATGAGGTTGGGAAAATCTCTAGAGTATTTTTGTTATTACTGAAACAGGCTATGAACTATAATTATAACATCTGGTTATATGATAACTGAAATGATTCCTGCATGTTTGAAGGCATGGAGCTTTCCTTTAACTTGTAAAATGTATTTCTATTCTGTAGACACAATCACGGTGGGGTTCCAATTCAGAGAAGAGCCTTAGTGAGCAACCAAGTAAGGGTACAGTAAGAGGAGGATAATAGCATATTGAGCCAGACTTTTACTTAAGAAAAGCAATTAATAAGAAAATAGTTGTGTGGTCCAATCAGCATTAAATAGCAAGACTGATGGAAACCAGATAATTTGATGGTTTTGGCTTGGATATAGTATATGAAGACATGAAAATAAAAGTGAAAAAAGTATGTATCTTGTTACTCTGGTAAGACTAAAATTAATCTGAGTAAGGGGAAGGAGGACTGAACAATTGATATAACTTGTGGGTTCAGTGCAACAAGATGAAGAAGATAAACATTTGCCAAAGCCTGATTTTGCACTAATGTGAAGTTATTTATGATCTTTATATAACCTACTTAATGTCACTTAAAAGTGACTCTTCACATATTTTATTGCAGAAACACTTATGTGTGTGTTTTACAACATATGATGTGCACAACATTATCTTTATAAATTCTGGGGAAAAAATTGAATTTTGAAACATATGTGGTTCCAAGAACTTTAGAGGAATTGTGGAGTTGTATAATTTTGAACCATTGGGAGCTAAAATCTTCTCTTTAATAGGAAGAGTTGGTAGTTATCATCTAAAGTGGTTAAATCAAGAAGTAAAAGTGTGCATTTTATATAAGGTTACAGACCAGAAAATCTAGATAGAAATTCAAATAAATGTCCTCTTTTATTTTTAAAGATTTATTTTTTATTGTTTTTGACAGAGAGAGAGAGAGAGAGAGAG